>JANAVB010034485.1:0-72699 GCA_029216955.1 Iris pallida | reverse complement strand
AAGTCCCTGATCATCTCGACCACGTCTTCTGTGGAGCTGGGAGTCGGGGAAGGTGGTACCACGGGAGTTGAGCATTTGAGGGCTTCGACGTCCGAGGTGCTTTACGGCGATCTATGTCCGAGGATACCGTTGAAGGGGTACACTCGATTCTCCATTGGCCCCTGGGTCGGGACCGGCAGAAGGTGTCCTGGCTAAAGCTGACAGTATCTCAAACACTGCTTGAGTCAGTGTTTGCATGGAGGCAGAGAGGGTTTTGAGTCCTCCCTCCAGGGTATCCATGCGCTGGACGAGGTCTGTTGGGGGTGCATCAGACTCGATATCAGCCCCAGTCACGTTTACTGTCATGACGCGGCCGGGAGTGGATGGATGGGTTGAGGCTTCACTCTCGGCCTCACTCTCTTATAGGGGAGTTGCCTCTCCTGGAGCCTCGTCTTGGCTACCCCTGGCTATGTTGTGGAGAACATTCACCACGGGCGCATCTACAAGGGCCTGATTACCCTCAGCTCCGTCTTGAAGGGCCTCTGCGTCTCCGAAACTCGGGTCGCAGATGCTAGACTACCCCCAGCTATGTTCTGGGGGATATGCTCATCTTCTGGGAGGCTGACAGGATCCGCCCCAGATGTGCTTTGGACACCCTCATCTTCGGACTAGACAAGGGTCTGACTACCCCCAACTTCTTCCAAGATCTTCTTCCTCCCCGAGTGCCTTCGAACACTCCGGAGGATGCGATAGCTGTCTAGGTTTTCCTCGACTGGCTTTTGGACGAGGAAGAGGAACCGCCAGTCGCCTTTCGGACTGACGAGGAGTTGGAGATCACGTTGCATGAAGCAAGGCCTTGGCTCTTCTTCTGTTGACACCTTCTTCTCGAGGCGACGTCAGAGGGGTATCGATGATTGCAGCTGCTGGAACACCGACTGTCTTGGTGGGACTGCCGCTTTGCAACAGCAGTTGATGGTGACCACATCACAAGTATGCCCCGTGAGAGGCATATCGTGCTTGTCATCGACTCTCCTGATCGGCACTTGTGAGTGATCACGTTACGCAGATCGTTGGAGGAGAGTGCTGCCTTCACACCCCTTCAGGCGTATGGCAAGGCCAAGCGCCGGGGTGGTCAAGTGAGTGCTGCGCCCCTGATCTAATACCAAATAGGCATCCCGATCAGTAGTGGAGGAACCACAGCATTTGAAATGACTTGAACGGACCTCAAACACACAACCAGAGGAGGCGTGGGAGTTCAAGACCACTGGATTCGCCTTACTCGACTTGGTTGTGCACGCAATAGATGCGCCCAAGTGAGACAAGGACTTTAAAGGTCGGCTCATTTCTGGCGCCGCAGCACTCGAGTCGACCTTGTACAGCTTACCATCAGCAGCGCGTATGATTGTGAGCGCATGCTTCTGGCTTGCTGCTGGCATAGTACGTTTGGGGCGCATGGCCCGTGCCGCCTTGGATTTCTTCGTACCAATCCGCTGGGGCGCATAGTACTCAGAATCCAAATTCTCCTCGCCATTACAGCGAGTGAGTCTGTCAAAGACAGAGACCTTCTGTGGCGCATCAGTGGTGATGCGCAGGGCATTGGCTGTGCCCCTACTCCGTCGACGCATCTTTCTCGCCTGAGAGGGAGATGGCTGGGGAATGTGGTTAGCCGCACGTTTCCCCGAGAGACGCGCTACACGAGCGGGCACTCTTGGTTGCTGAGGACGTCAGCAGGAAGGGAAGGCTGGATCGGCACATCTCCTTCGGTGGTGGTGCCCAAGGCGTCGACCTTGCGCACCCAGACTCGGCGGTTCTTCTTCAGCTTCGGCAGCCGCTTCGAAGGACTCGCACTGCCTTCAGAGATGAACTCCTCATACGCCTGTTGGTTGAGGCGTATGACCAACGTCTTGTGGGAGGAGCCCACCTTCACATCGTCAGATTACGACACAGCTTTCTCGATGGAAGAGAAAGAGGTCCACAGCAGAGTCGCCAGCTTGTTTGCCATTAAAATTCTTTGATTGCAAATTTAATACAAACAGAACATGTTACAATATAGGACTTAGATGTAGTCCTAGGAGTACACTTTTATTTATCTGGGTCCCTTGTGCCAATGGAGTGAGTGGTAATACGTTGACTCCGTTGACGATCTGACGACGGTTATCGGTTCTCTGAAGACTTGGATTGCTCTGGGTGCTGGAGCTTGCTGAGAGGAGGAAGACGTTAAGTGTCTTTATCTGCCTCTTTGGTGGTATGTTCGTTCATTGTGTGTTCTGTCCGTGTGTAGGTAGGTGTCGAAGAAGGAAATAATCCTTCTATTTATATAGTCTGCAGGCTGCTCATGCGCACATGTAGGATGTGCCTGTACGCGGGGACACAACGTGTTGATTGCTGATGGAGGCACATAAACGATGCGCCCTGATCGAGGGGTTGACTTCTTTATGCTGTGTGGGCCGGCACGTAGCAGAGAAGAAGATCTTTCTGTTGCTGAGATCTTGGGCGAGTTGAGTCAAAGGACATGTGTCATCGACCCATGGCTCGGAGATCTCTGATTTGGTGGGGAATGATCTGGTAGGATGCGCCTAGGATTGGGCACATGAGGAGGCTTTGGTACGTAACCTTTAGGAGTCACGAACCATTCGGGGCGCATGGCTTTTGAGGCGCATGCGAGGCTTCAGTAGTGACTTAATTCCTGTCTTTCGGGATCAGAGAGAAGTCTGGGGTGCATGGCTTTTGAGGCGCATGCAGAGATTTAATGGTAACTTTCCTTCTGTCTTTAGGGATCAGTGAAAAGTCTGAGGCGCATGGCTTTTGAGGCGCATGCAGATTTGGGTGCATGGCTGCAGAGGCGCATGCGAGTGGTTGCGTGGCCACGTGGCAGTAGCCGTCGGGGGAAAGTAATGATGATGCTGACGTTGGCGATGCTTTGTCTTCTGAACTGTTCAGACTTCGGAAGGCGTGCTGCCAACTCTGTCAGTTCAGCATTTAATGTTTGTGACATTCGATGGACAGCTGAGTGGGCACGTCGGTTGGCGTTCCACTAGGCGTATGGGGACGCATGGGGGGCATCCCTGTGATGTGCTTGGTACTGAAGGGCGCGTCTGTGTGATGCGCGGTCTGGCCGGTGCATCTGCTTCGTGACACGTCGTTAATGGTGCGACTGTTACGATCTTCGAGTGCTTTAAATAGATGTTTTGACTTAGCTGAATTCGAAGCGTCCGGTTCATCTATTTAATGCAAATTCATTGCACAGAATTCGGAGAGCCATCCACTTGGATATGGGTTTGATTTGCCCAGCCTATAAATAGTGGCATGGAGAGAGTTCGCTTCTCGTTCTCTCACGTTCTTCCAACATGAACTTGTTTACTCGGATGAATTCTGTTGACGAGATGCTCCCGAGGGTGAAGATGCGACGCCATGTCTTCATCGATGCACTTGAAGGTGACTGTATCCAAAAGTAGAGTCGAGGGCTTCTGAGGCAGCGGAAGACCTATTGCATCCAAAGATAGGGATGCTCGAGCCTCGTCTTTGTTGTGCAGGAAGAGCCGCAGATCGGAATGGTGGTGCTGCGACTTTGGGGGCTCTTTCTTCCTTCAAAGTGGGCGTTGCCCACTCTGGTTGTGTTAAAAGCTGCTCCTTTAGCTGCAGTTTCGATTACGGTCTTCCTTGGCCTTTGGAGGCTCTTTCGAAGCCTCTCCTGGCCACAGGTTGGCTTGCGGTGCTCTTCTCTTCCTCGGCTAGAGGGTTGATGGCCACCCTCGTTCTGCTAATAAATGCTTCATTAGTCGAAGCATTTCGACGGCGGTGAGCCTGGCTGGAAGAGCGGCACATAACTGGGCTGTTGAAGGGATACACATAACTGGGATGCACATAACTGAGCTGCTGAAAAGGATGCGCATAACTGAGATGCACATAACTGAGCTGTTGAAAAGGATGCGCATAACTAAGCTTCTGAAAAGGATGCGCCCCGCTGAGGGTGCGTGGTGATTGCTCCGCCTATTTGAGGGCGCATGATGGCTGCTGGCTGTAGACTTAGGATCTTTTCTTTGTAGAAATTCTCCTTTGTACAATCTTTTCTTAGACATGTAATAGACTTTTATATGTAATAAAAAGTCATTTTCGATGCCTATTTTTGCTGTTTGTGAAGTGCTTTGTCCAAGCTCTGACGCATGTAGTCTGGCGCATGGGCTTTCTGGTTATGAAATTCCATGCTTCTACACATGCATCTCTTTATTTTCTATTATTATCACAGTTTATATGGCATGTTCTTCCTGTATCTTGTTACGTCCCTCTGAGGACCTGGTAATCTCTCCAGGTGTGTGCTTCATGTCTTTTCGCAGATGATCTAGACAATATCGAGGTCTTCCCTTTCTATCGAAGGGGCTTGCTCTTGGATCGTCCATTACTATTTTTATCTATCATTTTCTTGTATTGTTCTTCTTATTTAAATTTGTTGGTAGTAGATTTGTCTCCACCCAACTACATGTACAAATGATAAATTCATAATGATTAAATTATTATTTATTTCTATGGATGAGATTTACTTATCATGGTTTACTGTATTTTACAGCTTATTTATACATACGGGGATTCTATACATTGGAGTATACTTCATATGTATACAGCTGGCATGCCTACGTACTTAGTCCTAAGTATTTTAGGACTGGAAGTTACACTCCTGCTGGGGCTGTGTAACTCCCTGCTGAATATGGGGATGCTTCACCGATCCCGAGCTACCAACACCTCCAGCTTAATCCCGGGCCCTCTTGGGTTTAAGGTCTAGATCTACCACTATTCTTTCGGCCTCGGCCATGATCCCCGCAAAAGTTGTAGTACTCGAAGAAATGTGGACCTTGATCTCCTTGGCCAGTCCTTGTCGGAATCTTCATGCTCGATCCTCTGGATCTCTGCCATATACTCTGTGAATCGACTCAATCGGTCATACTAGGCGACGTACTCGTCCACTGGTGGACTACCTTGTTCCAAGTTCTGGAACTGCTTCTCCAGAACGCCCTTGGCTACTGCAGGAAAGAACATCCTTTTAAAAAGTCCTTGAACTGAAACCAGGTTAGGTCTAGATCTGCTAGCTTGGGCTTATTCCAGAACCACGTACGGGCAATGTTGTGAAGTTGTAAGCCAACCGCTTCAATTTTTAAGTCTTCAGCGAGTCGGGAAAGCCTCATATTTCGCTTGATGCCTTCAAGCCAATCGTCGGCATAAGGATTCCTTCGGTCCCCTAGAAATCCTGGGGGTTCATCTTCTTGAAGTCCCGGATGTCCTCTTCTCTCGGCCAAGTAGGCTACTGCGGCTGAGCAACCCTCTCTATAGCTGTCAAGGCGACGTTGAACATGCTCCATGCCTGCTCTCATCACCTTTGTCTGTTGCCTTTGGGCCTCCGCCAGTGCCCTCTGTGCCTCCATCATGCCTCTAATGAGCTCGTGAAGAGGTGTGTCATTAGCTGGCATGCCTCCTTGAGCTGGGTTGGTTGGAGATGGAGGAGGAAGGCTCTCTGTTACAGGTGACGAGGCCTCCTGTGATGTAGAAGATTTGTGGTGCTTACCGTTTGCTACGGCATTGCGAGCTCTATTCCTGGGTGCCATTCTGAAAGGTTGGAAAATAAGAGAAATCAACGGTATGATACAAGATAAGAGGTTTTATTTCAAGAAGGATAATAATAATAGAATCAAAATTGCGAAGTTAAAAAGAAGGGAATTCCTAGTAATAATAGAATCAAAATTGCTATATTTCTGTTTGGTCCCCTCCATGGTTCTCATGTGCTCCGTATTGGTTACTGCACCTGTCCTCAAGCTCACTGTCTAAAAATGTTAACTAGTCTGGATAGAACGAGTACATTTCTTACAACAGTTCTAATAACTAACAAAGTCTATAAAATAATAAATAGTAATGAAAATATGAAGAATAGATAAGAATAGAATCATGGAACGAAACATAGAGTAAAAGCGAATGGCAGGGTAATATTGACAAGTAAGTGAGAACAATAATAAGCAACTAAAATAAGGATCAGTAATGTATAGAAAGACTGCACCTAACTAGTGTTTTAAAATACCACTTTCAATATGTAAACGACTTGAATAAATACGGCACACCGCACATGTATTGTACATGCGCTATCATTCCCGAATAGGCTTGAGGAGTGGTTCCTGTTTTGGGAGTGTTGACATGATGTCTACTAAAGTATTTTCCTGCCCAACTAGTACCAATGGATCCAAGTTTTGACATGTAGATTAAGATATGAGACCAGCCAGAAATATAAGTGATATAGGTAAAAGAGTACTGATAAGCTACTCTAATAGGAACAATGTACTCATAATGGATCCACAAACTACTACATCGTGTAACCATCGTGTCAAGAATCAAATAGACAATCAATGCAAAATAATACTAAATACATGAATCATATAAATTATCAAGTATGAAAACTATCAGAGAATGTACTCACTTTGTGTCCTCAGCTGCAGGCACGGTTCAGAGTCCGAATCGAGGTCCAAGTAACATATTTTATACATTTACAATGTTAATACATTATTTAATTCAAAATTACTATATACTTGTTTATTTGGTTTCTAGGTCAATCTTTTAATTCTACATGTTTTTTTAACTAGTTAGGCATCTATCCTAGATGACCTATACCCCATTTCAAAGACAAGATTTTTATCTTCTTGTATATTAGTATCAAAATCTTAGCACTACCTTCTTAACTCTAGCCCTACTCACCCACATGTCATACAGATATATATTGAAGGAACTGGGATTCCCAAGACCCTAGTTTGGTGTGCGTATTGATCAATAGGAAGTTAAACAAATATAAACGTGTTCTAACCCTTCATAGGCGGAAACTAGGGTTCACGCAAATTATACCTGCTGCGGGAAGAAGACAACAGTTTCTAGTAATCTCGAGCAGTCACGACCCCAAGATCTTCTATACGTATTCCTTCCTCCGGTTGGACGTGTGGGCGACGATCTCCCAACCTTTTCTTCTCCTTGGCAGCCTTCCTTTCTCTCCTTACGTGAATCACAAATTTAGAAAAAGAGCTTCTTATTTCTGATAATCCTATGACGGCCAGAGAATAGAGGATATATATAAGGCTATGACAGGGACCATGAGGAGAAATTAGGGTTAGATCTCCTAACAGATCTGGGTATCCCGTGTTCAGCCCGAACACACAACCCAGGCCCATTAACAATAGCTCGGTCCACTAAAGAGCTTATTGTACTACCTTCATAATCCCAAATTATGATTGTGGGCTCCTTTTATTATATGCTCGTTTGGCTCCCCATGTTAAGATATCGAATGTCCGTCGATCAAATTAAGTTATTAAAAACTATATTGATCGACATCTTTTATCCTTAAGTAGTACCACTCAACTTTATTTGTCATGTTAGATATAATCCACCTGCAAGGTTTACATGACAATCCTTATGAGCTCCTGAAGGGGACATCATCAACCCGACGTATCGGGACATGGATTCCTTTTTAATCAACAACCCATCATACATACAATGTTATTACCAATTCATAGAGGTTGTTGACCCATAATGAATGTCACTCTTTCATGAGTCAAAGTAATGCACGCTCCATATATGTCTGTTATTATATCGGGATTAAGTGCACAAGTATCTATAATAATAGAGGTATTTGTCTCTTATGTAGTCAATAAAAAAAGAACAACCTCAAGTGGTTCTGTTCAATACACACAAATTATACTAGTGTAAACCTATAGTCAAGATAGACTAATACCAGATTACACTACAACCTTTCCAATGGATTGTCCAAGTCCAACTAGGTTGTGAACTATTTATATATTCCATAGGGAACTGATATATGATCTTCTGTGTGACACCACACACCATATTATCTATAATATAGAATATCAGACACTTGTATTAACACTTGCAACAAATACAATATGCAAACATTTGTCATATGATTCTTATTCAAAAATTAAGGAAATAAAGTTAATACTAAAGTGATGCTTTTAGTATATTACCATAATAATCTCCTACTTATACTCAAAGCTTTGCTTTTTCAGTATACTATTACAAATCTCCCACATATACTTAAAGTCGTACTGTGATACATCTGACTCCCATTTCCTCAACATGACTATCAAAAGCCTTAGCTGGTAAGCTTTTTGTAAAGGGATCAACTAGGATGTCGGCTGATGCTATCTTGATCAGGTGGTACTTGCGCTCAATGTGTTTACCTGCCTTATGGGCTCGTGGTTCCTTCGAGTTTGAAACTGCACCACTATTATCACAATAAAGTATAATAGCCTGAGGCAAACTAGGTACCACATCCAAGTCCAACAGAAAGTTTCTGACCCAAACCGCTTCTTTGGCTGCCTCAGAGGCTGCCACATTCTCGGCTTCCATGGTGGAATCAGCAATACATTTTGCTTGATACTCCTCCACACAATGGCTCCACCTTCCAAAGTAAATACATAACCTGAGGTAGATTTCCTGGAATCCTTATCTGATTGAAAATCTGAGTCTGTATACCCCAAGAGAACTTAATTATCTGCCTGTAAATGAGCATATACTCTTTAGTCCTTTCTAGGTACTTCAAAATATGCTTTACGGCAGTCCAGTGCTCTTATCCTGGGTTAGACCGATATCTGCTGACCATGCCAACGGCAAAGCAGATGTCCGATCTCGTACATAGCATTGCATACATTAAGCTTCCTACTGTTAAGCATAAGGAACTGCTTTCATATTCTCTATCTCTTAAGGTGTCCTCGGACGCTGCTCCTTTGATAGAGCAATTCTATGCCTAAAATGTAAGAAACCTTTCTTAGAATTTTGAATGCTAAAACGAGTTAGTACAGTATCGATATAGGAAGCTTGGGACAAGCCCAACATCATTTTCTTGCAATTTTGTAGAACTTTGATCCCAAGAATGTGACCTACTTCTCCCAAGTCCTTCATATCAAACTGTTTGGATAACCATACCCTTACATCAGATAACACCTTCACATTGTTTCCAATAAGCAAGATGTCATCTACGTAAAGTACTAGGAATATCACCACGTTTCCGTCATACTTTCTGTATGCACACGATTCATCCTGATATTGATCAAATTCATAGAATTTATCACCTGATCAAAACATATGTTCCAAGATTTGAAAGCTTGCTTAAGTCCATAAATAGACTTCTTGAGCTTACAAATAAGATGATTTGCCCTTTTCAATGAACCCGTCTGGTTGCTTCTTATAGTTGTCTTCCTCAAGACTTCCATTTAGGAAAGTTGTCTTGACATCCATTTGCCAAATCTCATAATCGAGATGAGCTGTAATAGATAAAAGAATCCGGATAGACTTAAGCATGGCTACTTGCGAAAAGTTTTCCTCATAGTCAATACCCTCTTTGAGTAAAAAGTTTTGCAATAAGCCGAGCTTTAAAGGTTTCAAACTTACCGTCTAATCCTCCTTTTCTCTTATAGACCCACTTACATCCAATGGCTTTTATACCAACGAGTGGTTCTACAAGCTTCCAGACCTGATTGGAATCCATAGATTCTATTTCAGATATCATTACTATTTGCCAAGACTCTGCATCTTTATCTTGGAGTTCTTCATTGTAGGTACAGGGATCATAATCTTGTTCCTTAGGGACGAAGTTTGACGACTCACCCAAGAACATATATCTATCAAGTTTTATCACAACCATCCCACTACGATGAGGTACTATCGGTTGTGGTATAACATTTATGACACGTTATGCAGGTTCATCCTCTTGTACTGTGGTGCTGAAGTACTTGGTGTCTCACCTCTCAGTTCTTCTAGAATAACTCTACTTGTGGGTTTATGGTTCATCACGTAGTCTTTCTCTAAGAATCGGTCATTGGTGCTAACAATGACCTTATGATCCTTAGGACTATAAAATAAACCTCCTTTCGTTCCTCTTGGATAGCCTACAAATACGCGTACTTCTGTATGAGATTCCAACTTATCTGCTTATCCATTCAGCACATGTGCTGGACTACCCCAAATGTGAACATGTTTTAGACTAGGCTTCCGTCCAATCCACAGCTCTGTGGGAGTAAGAGATACTGACTTAGAAGGAACCAAGTTCAAAATATAAGCTGCAGTCTCTAAGGCATATCCCCAAAATGAATCTAGTAAATATGATAACTCATCATTGATATCACCATCTCTATAAGAGCTCTATTCCTTCTTTCGGCTACACCATTCTGCTAGGGCGTTCCAGGTGCAGTCAATTAGGATGTAATCCCAGCCTCTGATAAATAATCCCTAAACTCTCCAAAGAGGTACTCACCACTACGATCGGATCGTAGTGATTTGATACATTTTCTATGACGTTTCTCTGTTTCAGCCTTGTACCCTTTGAATTTCTTAAAGGACTTAGACTTACGGTGCATTAAATAAATGTATACGTACCTTGATTAATCATCAATAAATGTGACAAAATATTCAAAGCAACCTCTAGCCTGGATAGTCATAGGTCCACACAAATCAGAATGAACCAATTCCAACACATCGTTGGCCCTATACCCCTTTGCCGTAAAAGGCCTTTCGGTCATTTTACCTTCCAAGCAGGATTCACAGACTAGTAGTGCCTCCACTTCCAATGAACTCAAAGGTCCATCTTCAACCATTCTTTGAATCCTTCTTAGGTTAATATGCCCCAAACGCAGGTGCCAAAGATATGTTTGTTTCATAGAAGAAGGTTCTTTTCTCTTATTTAAGTTAGATGACATATTATTTATTTCCATAAGTTGCATTATAGGAAAAATATGATTAATGACATACAGATTATCAACTAATGCACCCGAACAGATAAAATGTTTATTCCTTCTAATAACAATATTGTCATTAAAATAAACTGAATATCCATCATTAACTAACATAGAAACAGAAATTAAATACCTTCTAAGTGAAGGTGCATAAAGACAATCTCTCAATGTCAAAGACTTATTTCTACCAAAAGATAAAGTAACATTCTAATGCAATGACCACTACTTTTGTAGCATCACCTATGAACAAGCATATCTCTCCATCACTGAGATGCCTGGTTTCTTGGAACCCCTGCAATGTATTACAGACATGATTAGTGGCTCCTGTATCTACACACTAGGTGTCGATAATAACACCTCTAAACATGTTTCAACTACAGTAAAGGAGATATACCTTCATTGTTCGCTTGTTTGAGAGGTGGACAGTCACTCTTCCAATGTCCTGACCCTTTGCACTTGAAATATTTGCCTTTCGGCTTTTTTACGCCACCTTGAGGTCCCATGCCCTTCTTTGTTGAGTTTGCTTGTTTCTGAATGTTATTTTTCTTTTTACTGCCTTTTGGCTTAGAAGTAGAAGCCTTTTAAGAAACAAAAATATGATCACTCTACCTAAAGAGAGATTCAACATCCTGTAGCTCTTTTGCAAGTTCTGCCAAACTATACAACCTTTTGTTCATGTTGTAGTTAAGGCAGAAATTGTCAAAACTTTTAGACAGAGTCCAGAGAATGATATCGACCTGGGCTTTTCCATCGATTTCAGCTCTAAGGATCTCCATCTCATTTAGATGACCTATCATCTTGAGAACATAGTCCCTTACTAGCGTACCTTCAGCCATTTTTGTATTCATCAAACACTTCATAGCAAACTGTCTAGCTGCTCTACTCTGATGTCCAAAGAGTTCCTTGAGGTTATATATCATGTCATAAGCTGTGGCCATGGCCTGATGCTGATATTGCAGTACATTTGACATAGATGTTAGAATGTAACACCGCGCCATCTCATCTGCCTTTTTCTATTTTATAAGCCTCTTTGACCTCTCATCAGAGTTAGCATCTGGTTTAGGTGGACATTCCTTAACAAGTACATATTTGTTCTCCTCAGCAGTCAGGATAATATCCAAATAATGTTTCCAGTCAATATAATTAGGTCCAGTAAGTTTGTTTTCTTTAAGAATCACCATAAGTGGACTGAAAGAACCCATTTTTGAAATCCTGAGAATCACATAAATAAAAATTATGTTGGGCAAATTTTTTTTTGAATTAATTAAATATTGATTCCTTCAAAACAATAATAAGAAATTCACCAACACCTTGAACACCATGAATTTAGTATGCCACGATAGTGTGGACGTATACAAATTCAACTTTGTTCAAATAGATTTTTCTTATTAATTTTACTATCATGTCAACATAACTTTATGACAAATAAAATTAATACGTTGGTCTTGCTTTTGTAATACAAATAATAGCAGTGATTCCAATGGGGAGGATACCATTATTTATATCTAAGTGTATACCATACTTAATACTAAGTCCATTACCTTGTAATGAGTTACTTCAGTGTAAAACCCCTAAATTTACTATTTTTTTATTAAATTTGCTACTGATTTAAAATTTTGTATTGTACGTCGCGCACGAAATTTTATTTTCGTAATTTTTCGACGAGTGCGAATATGTGCGAGCGTACATATTTTTTGAAAAATATTTTTTTTCTATTTTTTAGTTCAAATAATATATATAATAATTATTTGTATTTGTATTTTGCTTAAAGTTGGGTATTGAGATGACCAAAATCTTATTCTTTTTATTTGTTTATTTACTAGTGGTAATTTAGAAAACTATTTTTATATTCTTGCATACGAGGTACATTAAATTAAATTTATATATTTTTATTTTCAAAATTATTAAATATTTTATTATTCGAAAAGATATTTAAAAATAGATATTATTTTCGAAATTATTATTATTGGTATTTTGAAAAATATTTGGAAGTTATTGTGGCAATTTAAATTTGATTTAATTTTATGGATCTATTTAAATAATTAAATTAATATCTATGTTTGAAAGTTGAGTTATCTTATTTTAAAATAAAAGATGAATTTAAATTAGATTTAAATTGGATTTAATTTGAATTTGGATTTGATTATGGATTTAAATTAATAGATGAATTATCTAATTGGGTTTAAATCTTTTCCTAATCCTATCCAATTGGGAATTTCCATATCCTATAAATAGGCAGGTACTCCTCCATTATTTTTTCTATAATATTCCTCCATAAATTCCACAACCAAAACATGCCTTGCATCGTATCCGTGTCCCATATCCATAGTCTTGTTCCATATTTTACATATACATGATTCCCTCTCGTGTCGACAACCCCGACACAATACAAAACCCCAATTTCCTAATCTCCAAATTCCTAGTTCCTAAACCCTAACCCTAATCCTAGCCCCCCTGTCACCCAACCACCACCGCTGCTGACACCGACCAAGCCGATTCCTCGGCACCACCCGTCAACACCACTATCACGGACCCGACAAATCCTCTCCAGCAACTTCTTCCCTGTCACCCTACCACCATCGTCCCAAGGCCAAAACTTACTCACCACCACCAACACCCAGTAAAGAAGGAGGAAGATGAACCCTAACCTTCCGTCTTGTCGTCCGACGATCCTAGCCCTAGCGCCCAGATCCGCCGTGCTTGGCTGCTGCCACCAGCACGCCCGCCTTCCGCGACCGTTCTCGAACCACCAAGCGTCTCCGACCACATGCCCGACCACCAATCCCGACCACGACCACCAGCGATAACACCAACCACCACCATCACCAAGTAGAAGAAGAGAAAATAAAACCCTAATCCGTACTCACCTCCATGCCGTCCACCGACGAGCCGGAGCGCCGCCCTCCTTGGCCGCTGGCCTCTTCCGACCGCCTCCGTGCGGGCTAGTCTCCGCCGCACTCCGCGCCCCTTACCACGCCTAAAGCCCTGACTCCGTTCCTCTCCACCATTCGCCAACCCTCTTTACCGTCGTGCCCAGGCCGGAGCGCCGGCATGAAACCCTCACCTACTACCGAGACCCTCAGCGCCACCCACGTCCACCGAGACCCTCAGCGCCGCCCGCGCCCACCGAGACCCTCCGCCGCCGGGGGCCCTGCGCCAGCCCCGCCCCACCTCTCCGCCTCGCCGCTGAACACCGGCACCAACCCCGCTCCTTCCTCCTCCCATTCACCTCTCCTTCCTCCCTTCGATCACTCTCCCTCCCTATTGCTCTCTCTCTCTCTCTCTCACTCTTGTTCTTCCTCTTTGACTCCCCTCCTTCTCTCTTTTGCCTCTCTCTTTTTATTTCTTTCACTCTCTCCATTGTTTTCTCTCATGTCCAAGAAAGTACATATGGAGGAGTAATGATTCATTCATGTTTTATTATTGTTATTATATCACTTTGTAATATCGGTATGATTGTATAAATGTATGTTTGTATAGTTATAATTATTATATTACTATATAATGTATAAATACTGTTATTATTACTATTTGTATTATTATTGTTATTTTGATAATATATATCTATAATATTTTCCTGAAATTATTTTGTAATAAAAATATATGGTTTTAGGCATAGCCCTATCACTATTTCTAAATTGGGTTAGAACCCTAAAAAATATTATTCCATGTTTTCTAGCTATTTTCAAAATAAATGTTTTAGGTTTAAACAATTTTGGGCTGGTTGTATTTAGTGTTGAGCTCTTATATCGTATTACTTTGCTACATATTATTCTAATTATTATTATTATTATATTATTATTATATATTATTATTATTATTATTATTATTAGTTTAATAAATATGGTTTAACTAGAATTGTATTTGTAATTTGTAAAATTATTAAATATTTCTAATTTCTAATTTAAATTATAATTATAATTTATAAAATTATTAAAACTATATTAGTAGTTTTGATATATTGGATAAAAATGAGTTATAGGTTAATAAATATTGTAATTTGTAAAAACTTTATTATTGCTATGATTATTAAATATTTCTGAAAAGATGTCGTGTAGCAAAATTTTATAGTTTTAGGCTTAGTCCCACATCTATCACCAAATTTGGTTTAGAAAAGCTAATTATAAAATATCTAAATAAATTACTTCTGCAAAATTAGGTTTTGGTTCTAAAATAATTTAACTAGAATCGTAATTTTTATCAATAATTATTTTCTACCTATAAATTCTATATATTAACAAACATGGAGTATTTATAGCCCAAAACATATTTTGAATAAAACTAAAATCTAGTTTTTAAATTTAACAATTTTTCAAATATAGTTTCTAAATAATGAGTATTTTCTAAAAATAGTATATATAATTATCTTCACAAATTCCTCTTCGATTATATTGTTGATCAATCATGACTAATTCCAAATCCTATTTCCCTCACCAATCATGTACTACCTTATGTCAACCCTAGCCAATTTGACCGTTCTGGACCCAGTGGAACTGTCCGTGCCACCAACAGAGGTTACCTTGTATAGTTGTTACTGAAGTCGGAGTTCGTGCTATATTGATCATTGTAGTACACCAGGCATCCTACCAGGCAAGACACATTGCCTTTACTGTTTAAATTTCTTGCTCAAGATCATGCATTCTTTATAATTATTTATTTCTAGCAAATATAAATTGTTATTTCAAAACTTTATGTAGTTGCAAATTATTATACTTAGTTTTGTTATGCATTTGGCCTAGAGTTAAGGGACTACCTTGGTTTGTGCCGCATTCATGGGCCAACACTTGTGTACCACGATGTCACGTGTCTCATATAGATTCGGACTTGCGTACCGACCGTACATCGGTGCGTATAGGACGAGCGTTAGGATATAACTGCTAATATAGTTATCTAGAAGACTTAGCGGTTATTAGAAATATCGTGGTGTGGATTCAGCACGAGTAATGCATAGGGAGGGTGAAGATAGTTATTAGGCACAAGGGCTTTCACACCTTTCTCTTCGTCTAACTGCCATTTGTGACTCAGTCGAGAGCTAGTGGTCGTACACTTATTTATTTATTTTTCTAGATGCCACTAGTGCCTCGGTTGAAACACAAATGTGCCGTGCATTTACTTACCTCTAGCAGCCGTTAGTGACTCACCCAAGAGCTAGTGGCCGTGCATTTATTTTCTCTAGATGCCCCTTAGCTCTCACTCGAGTGCTAATGGGCCGTGCATTTACTTTTCTCTAGACGCCACTAGTGCCTTGGTTGAAACGCTAACGCGCCGTGTTTCTAGTCTCGGGAGCCCTTGTGTGGAACATTGTCTTCAAAATGCATCCTCACATAGAATGGTTAAGGACCTTTATTTGTGTAGTCACATATATTTTTTTGTTGAGCTTTATTTATTCAGTTATCGGCATGATATTATGTGTCTTGTTACCTCCATCTGAAGACCTGGTTATCTCGCAAGGTGTGTGCTCTTGTCTTTCGCAGGTATTCTAGCTCTAGCCGTGATCCTCTCTATTTCTTCGAGGATGATTGCCTTGGATCGTATTCGCTTCGCTCGCCAAACTCCTTTCATTTCCATGTATTTCTTTTCTTACTTGTTGATAGTGGATTTGTCTCCGCCCAACATATTGTACAAATACATTTCCATAGATGATTATATGAATTCTTTATTTTTCTTTATTTTGTGGATGAGATTAGTTGTTATGGTTTCTACTGCATATTATAGCTTATGTGTACATACAAGGCCCTGTACTTCGTATGTATACAGCTGGCATGACTCCGTATCAGCTAGAGCCTCAGCAGAATGCCACGAACCCATCGACGGTGCAGCAGGAAGCCCAAGTGCCCCCAGTCAGCCAGGTTGAGCAAACTACTGCAGTACCCCCAGGAGAGACTGCACCATCACCTTTTCCTCAACAGTTTTCACCACAGCCCGGACCCCAACTGCCTCCACTTCCGACTGATACGGACCCGACCACCAGTTTATGCTATGCTATAATCTCAGTGGCAACAAATAGAACTGTTGAGGCAGAGTATGATGACCTACTTAGCTAGACCTCCACCACCAGCCCCCGGTACCAGATCCAACTCTAGCTCCACAACCATATCTGGGCTCTATTGCAGACTTCATCGACATGGGCCCTAAGAATTTTAAGGGTACCGAGAGTCCTTTAGAAGTTTCTGCATGGCTTATCAGCACCGAGAAATACTTGAGGGCATCCCAGTTGCCAGCAGATGATTGGATGACAGCAGTAGATTTACTCCTAGAAGACAATGCTCATCACTGGTGGAAGGCTGAAGAAAGGTGACTGGGTACTGGAATCACATGGAAGCAGTACTACGACCTATTCTATGAGAGGTTTTTCTCCATCCACGTTCGAGACGCTCTTTATGACCAGTTCCTTCATCTGAAGTAAGAGAATATGTCGGTAGATGAGTACGATGCAGAATTCAGCCGTTTGAGTAGATTTGGTGCGACATTAATCCCGACAGAGCTGGAGAAGGCAAGGAGATTTCACCAGGGGCTCGCACCAGAGCTCAAGACTTTTACTACTATATAGTCTCGAATCTCTCATGCAGCTGTCTTAGAGGAAGTACGTACCCATGAGCTCCTTCGTAAGGAACAACAGGCACAGAGACGCCCCATACCAGTAGCTGCACCAGTTAGGGCGACTCAAGGTGGACCCACCAGGGGGCCTACAGGACAGTACCAGCAGAGACCCACACCCTATCAGAAGCCTACCTGCAACTACTGCAAAAAAAAGGGCCACATTCGGGATGGATGTCGAATTCTTCTTGGCTTATGCTTGAGGTGCGGATCAGAACGACATCGAATTATCGATTGTCCCGAGCCGTCAAGGCAAGGGCAAGTATTTACCATGGCTGTGGTAGACCCCCATACTGAGATTAGAGATATGGCAGGTATTATTCTACTAATACCCTTAATCTTTATCTAGTCATGGCTTAGCATTGAGCAATACATTCAGTAACTTAGGCAACATACATGAGCACTATCTTGATACCATTAGAAATATCATAACCATAGTCTAGCAAGCTACCAAACAGAAAATCTTGACTTAGTTATTCTTGAATGACGTGCCTTAGATTCTGTGACCTCCGCCGACAACATGCGTATGCTTTAGATGTGAGGAAATCACCCAATCTCTACGCATATCGTTTCAATACCTTACCGTGACTTTGATGTTTGAAGCGCAGCATTAGCTATTTTTCTTCCAACAAACCTCACTTACATGAACTAGACGAGCCTCCCTACACGCATGACATACATGTTCCACCAAAACACACCATTATGTGCATCATTTCCATTCACAACACAGGTATAACCCGATTTCCTTAGAAAGAACTATAGATATCCATTTTGCCCCATCTGATGTTTAACCATGCAATATCGAGCCATTCCATAGACGAACGGAATATCTATGATTCATGCAAGACCAAGAACACCTTGTCATGAAGAATATGGTACCAGTTTAAAAACCTTGTATAAATAACTCCTCCATCTTTTCGAAAAATGAGTTACGAATTGACTAGCTGCTCTCCTTCGTATTCAGCCCACTATATTTTTTTTTTCAGATTTATTGTCATGTTTTTAGATGATATTTATTTTAATTTCGAGGACAAAATTTTTATAAGTTGGGTAGGATGTAATCCCCCAAACATTTTGGAGGATTTTTTATTTACTTAGATATGTCATTTTTTAATTATCTTATTATTTATGAGACTTGAAAAATTATATTCTTTGCAAAAATAATAATATTATTAATATGTACTCTCCCTAGTATTCACACCCCTATTAATTCGTTGTTGTTTTTGTTGTATTATTATTATTATATTATTAGTATTGTTATTATGTTATTTTAAATTAAAATATGTAGGGTATTAACAAGCCTTATTATTTATTTAATAATTTATTAATAGACATGTTATAGCAATAACAGGTATTATGGATGCAAAATATTTATTCTGAGTATGGTAGTAATATCTTGGGGAAATTAGGAATTTTTATAGATTTTATTAGATTTTTATTATGTAATATATACATATATAAATATTAGATTACATCCATATTAAAAAAAAAGAAGGAAAGGGGCGATGCACTGTTCATTGAACAATGCGTTCTCCTCGCCCATGCTCCCATGGGAACCCCCCGAGTCCCGACCAGCAAGCAGCTCTGCTGCTTAAATTTTTTTTTCTTTTTTCTTTCTTTTTCGAATGTTTCAATTAAATCACTCGACAAATATATCCTATGAATTCCTAACCCTATTCTCTTTCGGATCACCCTAAATTTAGATTCAAAAATCAAATTTCATACTTGATTTCAAATCAAATCTAAACTCTCTATAAATATCTTTAAACCTAGGAACTACTTCCTTCTCGACTCACCACGCAGCCTCCTCAAGCCCGTGCGCACGCAAACAGTCCCCTGACCCCAGGCGTGTCTCCTCCGACCTTTGCGCCGCCACGGCCATCGGACCGCCGTCGACCACCACAAACCGTCAGGATAACAGAACATCCCCTGTTTTTTTTCAGTTGAGGTAACCCTCTTCAAACCCAGATTTCTCTTTGTATACTCCTCCAACTTCTATTCCGTAAACTCCTATCCCGAGCCTACATAACCACCTAGGATCCCCATTGATTAGTTCTAAATAAATTTGTGTAGAAACCCTATAAAAATTTGATCGAAAACCGAGAAAACACTTGGATTTCTGAAATTCGAATAACAGATTAAGCCCTCACAGACCCGATTTGGAAGGCGAAATCCTGTCGATTCCTCGACAGTTTTGAAAACATATTTCAACAGATTCATTCACAACATAAACGAGATGGAAACCTAGTTTTTAGAATTATTTTTCAGTGTTTATACTGTTGTTAAATGAGTTTCAAAGTTGGGATAAAAACTAGTTTTTAAACTAAAATTTTAGGAAAAATCAACCGATACGGCGTACGCCCCGACAAACCGGGCGACATGATCGCACACTATACGCATCGAAAGGCGCATATGGATGTTGCCGACGTATGGGAACTGACGGAACTCGATTTCGTTGTGCGTGCGCGACGAAATCAGTGCGTATCCGTAAAGATACCCCGTATCGATGTTTTGCAAACTTGACCATAACTTTGTGCACGTTCGTCGTATCGAGACGAAACTTGCGCCATCAGGACCGTATCATTTTTCTGGTCCTGTGTGCCAAGTTTGCTCCGATTTTGAGAAGGTCAAATCGGAACGCCTTTTTGGCGGGCCCGCGACCCGCTCTAACGGGCGATTTTGTGCACTGCCCGTCGGAATCCAATTTTGGACATACGGTTGGGTTCGTCTCCTTAAACCGGATCCATAGACATGTAGTTTGACGACTTTAGAGACCGTATGTTCTAGCACGTATTTCGGTGCAAAACGGGTCCAATGGCGGACATCGTTTTGATCCAAAATTTTGATTTTGCCCCTGTTCCAGAATTAGACTTTTGGACAGGCGTTTCCTAGGTATTTCTTTTATGCCAAATCTGTTCGTGATGTTTATTTCAGCATCCGAGGTCGTTCGTAAAAATTGGCTTTTAGTGCTTTCCTATTCTGACGATTTGAGTTACCAGGCATCGCCATTCTGCGCACTACCTCCAGGAAAGACACCTTGCCACCAGCTGTTTACTTATTTTAGCTCATATTTCATTCATTATTCATTATTTTCTTTATGCAAAATAAACTGTGATACATGGCACAACTTGTTAGAACTTACTGTTCATTTATATTTTCTGCTATGTATTATTTTCTTACACATTAAACTTAGAGTTAAGGGACCACCCTGTGTGTGTTGCATTCATAGGCCTTGGCACATTTGTACCACGAAGTTGTGAGTCACATATAGTACTCGAAATGCGTGATCGGCTGGCCACCGGTACGTATAAGTCGTGCGATAGGATTAACCGCTAATAGAGGTTGCATGTTAGTTTAACTTAGCAGTTAATAAAAGTTTTGTGTTGTAGATACAACATAGTAGGCATTGGGCCGGAGGACAATTCCTTAGCGTATGGGCTTCGATGCACTTTCCCTTTTGTAACCCGTGAGCTCCGCCGGAGACGCGGGTCAGCTTACCCATGATTACTGACGGCCACTGACGTTCTGCGGAACGTTATGCTCTTATTGATTGGGCCTCTGGTGCCCCAAGGGGGAACTACGTCGATCCTATTTAGCCAGGGCCCATGCGTTGGAAGGATTGTTCTTAACTACATTTCACTTAGACCGGTTAGGCACCTTTATCCATTAGGTACGAGTACTTCTAGTTTGAGTACTTGTATCTGACCGTGGCTTGGAACAATAACTTGTCGCGGACTAGTTTGCCACATCTTGTCCTTATTTGGTTGTAGGTGTGGCTTACTACTTCAATGAGAAGGTATTGAACCTTGTTGGGGTCCGGATACCATATTGGATTCATATCATGGAAAGATACGTCATCGTGAATTAGTTTACCATCTCCTGTCCTTGTTTGGTTAGGTGGTTGGTAGGCTAGTTCAACAGGTGTGTATTGGACCATGTTATGATCTGATTTACTTATTCTTATTCAGCAGTATTTATTCAGTTTATGTGGCATGTTCTTTTTGTATCTTGTTACGTCCCTCTGAGGACTGGTGATCTCTCCAGGTATAGGTGTGCAGGACTATCCGCAGGAGTATGGCTCCGGTGTAGACTCATCCTTCACGCTCGAGCGAGTCGTACCTTCTGACCACAGCTGTCCCTATTGGGTCGAGGAGCCTATTTAGTCATCATTTCTTATTCTATTTATCTTAGAGGTTGGACTCTATTTTCTTTCAGTTTATTTGAGTGCCGGTAGTGGATTTGTCTCCGCCCGGTCAACCATTATATTTTTGACATTTACTTTGATTATGAGATTCCATTTTCTTATATTTACTGTGGATGAGATTAGCTTTTACCTGTGCCTGTCTGTTATTATTCACAAAACAGCTTATGTGTATTTGAGATTTCCATATATTGGAGTATATCTCGTATATATGCAGCTGGCATGCTTTTCCTAGTCCTACATATTTTGGGACTGGGGCGTTACATTACTATTAGTATTATTATTGTTATTTTGATAATATATATCTGTAATATTTTCCTAAAATTATTTTTAATAAAAATATGGTTTTAGGCATGGCCCTATCACTATTTCTAAATTGGGTTAGAACCCTAAAAAATATTATTCCATGTTTTCTAGCTATTTTCAAAATAAATGTTTTAGGTTTAAACAATTTTGGGCTGGTTGTATTTAGTGTTGAGCTCTTATATCGTATTACTTTGCTACTTATTATTATTATTATTATATATTATTATCATTATCATTATTATTATTAGTTTAATAAATATGGTTTAACTAGAATTATATTTGTAATTTGTAAAATTATTAAATATTTCTAATTTCTAATTTAAATTGTAATTGTAATTTGTAAAATTATTAAAACTATTATTAGTAGTTTTGATATATTGGATAAAAATGAGTTATAGTTTAATAAATATTGTAATTTATAAAAAATTTATTTTTGCTATGATTATTAAATATTTCTGAAAAGATGTTGTGTAGCAAAATTTTATAGTTTTGGGCTTAGCCCCACATCTATCACCAAATTTGGTTTAGAAAAGCTAATTATAAAATATCTAAATAAATTACTTTTGCAAAAGTAGGTTTTGGTTCTAAAATGGTTTAACTAGAATCGTAATTTTTATCAATAATTATTTTCTACCTATAAATTCTATATATTAACAAACATAGAGTATTTATAGCCCAAAACATATTTTGAATAAAACTAAACCTAGTTTTTAATTTTAACAAATTTTCAAATATAGTTTCTAAATAATGAGTATTTTCTAAAAATATATATAATTATCTTCACAAATTCCTCTTCAATTATATTGTTGATCGATCATGACTAATTCCAAATCCTATTTCCCTCACCAATCATGTACTACCTTATGTCAACCCAAGCCAATTTGACCGTTCTGGACCCAGTGGAACTGTCCGTGCCACCAACAGAGGTCACCTTGTATAGTTATTACTGAAGTCGTAGTTCGTGCCACATTGATCATTGCAGTACACCAGGCATCCTACCAGGCAAGACACCTTGCCTTTACTGTTTAAATTTCTTGCTCAAGATCATTCATGCTTTATAATTATTTATTTCTAGCAAATATAAATTGTTATTTCAAAACTTTGTGTAGTTGCAAATTATTATACTTAGTTTTCGTTATGCATTTGGCCTAGAGTTAAGGGACTACCTTGGTTTGTGCCGCATTCATGGGCCAACACTTGTGTACCACGATGTCACGTATCTCATATAGATTCGGACTTGCGTACCGACCGTACATCGGTGTGTACAGGAGGAGCGTTAGGATATAACTGCTAATATAGTTGTCTAGAAGACTTAGCGGTTATTAGAAATATCGTGGTGTGGATTCAGCACGAGTAGTGCATAGGGAGGGTGAAGACAGTTATTAGGCGCAGGGGCTTTCACACCTTTATCTTCGTCTAGCTGCCATTTGTGACTCAGTCGAGAGCTAGTGGCCGTGCACTATTTATTTATTTATTTTTCTAGATGCCACTAGTGCCTCTGTTGAAACAAAAATGTGCCGTGCATTTACTTTCCTCTAGCTGCCGTTAGTGACTCACCCAAGAGCTAGTGGCCGTGCATTTATTTTTCTCTAGATGCCCCTTAGCTCTCACTCGAGTGCTAATGGGCCGTGCATTTACTTTTCTCTAGACGCCACTAGTGCCTTGGTTGAAACGCTAACGCGCCGTGTTTCTAGTCTCGGGAGCCCTTGTGTGGAACGTTGTCTTCAAAATGCATCCTCATATAGAATGGTTAAGGACCTTTATTTGTGTAGTCACATATATTTTTTTGTTGAGCTTTATTTATTCAGTTATCGGCATGATATTATGTGTCTTGTTACGTCCATCTGAAGACCTGGTTATCTCGCAAGGTGTGTGCTCTTGTCTTTCGCAGGTATTCTAGCTCTAGCCGTGATCCTCTCTATTTCTTCGAGGATGATTGCACTTGGATCGTATTCGCTTCGCTCGTCAAACTCCTTTCATTTCCATGTATTTCTTTTCTTACTTGTTAGTAGTGGATTTGTCTCCGCCCAACATATTGTACAAATACATTTCCATAGATGATTATATGAATTCTTTATTTACCTTTATTTTGTGGATGAGATTAGTTGTTATGGTTTCTGCTGCATATTATAGCTTATGTATACATACAAGGCCCTGTACTTCGTATGTATACAGCTGGCATGTCTACGTTCCTAGTCCTACGTATTTTGGGACTAGGATGTTACATTCAGATGGAGAAGTGAACACATACTAGGTAACTTTCTACAATTATCCCTAAGGAAGTTTATATTCGTGATCCATAATTATACTCATCTGATATGGAGGAAGGCACTAAAGCCAACGCGCAAGTATAATTACATCACCTACAAACAGTAATGGAGACCGTAGGATTTATGTTAAATAAATATCCTCTCCCACTTAGTTATTTGATAATAAAGGTTTTTCTACTAGTCGATATTATGTTCATGTTGTCCATTATTTATGCAGGCTTAGTTTTTCAAAAAAACATCCACAGAATAATAAACATGCAGAATTAAAATAAGCAAAATAACAACATGTCATGCCCCGCTACCGTAGGAGCGATCGTCCTCGCCAAGGCGTGATGCCGCACGAGCCTAGATTGCGCTCGTGCAAGGCAGTTTCATAACGGCCGATTACATCGGCGGCGACGGGGTCGTCGCACAGAAGTCCTAAGCAGATACATTGAAACATGCAGCAGAAAATTAGAACAAGAACACATGAACACAAGTCATTCAAAAGAAGCTCTTTATTGATATTGAATACAAGATTACATTTGTGGGTACAAGGCTAAATTACAAATTTTCTCATGCTGACTTTTCTCTCATTTTACAAGTCACTCTGCTCTCTCTCATCTCTCGATACAAATGCTTGAACCAGCGGAAGCTTCGGAAGGCGATGTCCATACATTATGTCCTGTATAAGTCTTCGGTTCACGCGGCCGCACGCTTCGAATCGCCAAGGAACTCCGTGCCTTGACGCATCTAAGCGAGCTCCGCGCCACGAGCTTCTACCTGTGCCTGCACATGAACACTGTGTGGGTGTCAGTACTCAACTATACTGGTGGAGTGAGCTCCTCGCCCACCCATACAAAACCTACACGTTCATTTACTTTGTGCAGCTTAAATTCCTTTCTATTGTCTTTCTAGTCTTGCCTTAGGATCAGTTTTAAGACTACGGACGCCTTGGCATATTTGTGTATGAGGACCATCCCGTGCTTGTACCACAACGTTAACTCATACTTTACCTCTAGACCCCCTTTTCGTGCCAACAACGTTAACCTATCAAGTCGTGCTTGCCTTTCGGCCAAAATTATAGACGCAACTACGCGATGAGGCTTCATTTCTGTATGACCGTGCCACAAACCCTTACTGAGGCCGTGCCTCGTAATTCAGTAAGACTTAACCATTTCGCTGCCTCGTGGCCCTTGCTACTTTGATCACCAACTGACCAAATCGAGACTTGTGAACTTAGTGTTGCTCAACCAACTTGCCTTACGGCGATTCCTGACTTAAACCCGCGATGACTCAATCAAACTTGTGCAACTCTATGCCAACATCTTAAGACTCGACGCCACGACTCGTGCCGAAGCACGACGCCTACGTTAAAACCAAATCTTAGGCCCAACATTGTGTTTTTAACTTGTACACACCTTCAACTCGACTCCTTGATATAGCGCACTCAATACTCGACTAAATCCAAAGGCACACTCGCGGATTGCCTCTATCATGCTGACATCTATATGAACTTGGTCACTAGCACGACAAGCTATCTTGGACCTCCATTGGATATTAGGGTACGTTCGTTAAACGAGGCACGATCTCGCCGAATTTCCCCTAATAGCCGTCCTACGACGCACCCCTTGGGTCAGGTCGCACACCATCCAAGGGTCCCGTAGGCCCGTGGTTTCTCCTAGGCCAGATCGGTCCCGTGGCCGCGGCAACCGTCTGAGGAACAAAATCAAATCCTTGTGCACCGGTGCACAAGTTGTCCAATAACCATGCAGACTCGACCCACTTCCTCATTTCAGGACTGTTTCATTGTCTTTACTTTTATTGTTTTACTATCTTTTGAGTTCTATATTCCAGACTTCATCATTTGAGACCCCTCGATGACCCACGGTCGTGAGCATTCTTTCCATGTTACCGTATCATTTTATTCAACTCAGGAATGCCTATTCGATAGTCCTTTCTCCAAAACTCATTAAGTCGACCGTAGTTCATACCTTAACGCTAAGTCTGTACATTGTGTCTTAAACCGACTTACGTTCTACGCGACGCTATCGCCCAAGTCATATTTTATATGACGGGCCTTGGGATCGTAGGACTCTTTAACTTGACAACCGCAGAATGAGCGGGACAGCACTTGGAATGACTTTGGTCGACCGGCATAACTTTGCCTAACTTACTCAAGCCTACAACTTAACCTGAGGGACGAGCAAAGGCTATGCCAAGCCTTGCGTTACGATAGCGTGCATGCTTTATCGAGCATTTACGCGACGACGCCTATGACTTAGGCAAGTTCTTAGCTTTTGTGTCGAAGACCAACTTTCCTTCTCCCAAGCCACGGGACGAAGGGCCGACAGTCATTTTCAAAGTACGCCGTGCACCAACTCTAGGCCGACTGTGGGATGTTTTCCATGTTCTAACTCATTTCGACCCGTGGGATTATTCCCTTAGCTATGTGGATTCGTCTTTTTTATTTTCAAGCCTATTGTGCAAGTTGAAAACATGCGTTTTATTATGTGCAGGCAAAGATGAGGTAAGTTCACCGAAACTACCCCACCTGAGGCGAGCGGTCGCCTTGACCGAGCGATGTCTTCGAGTAGTCGTTGCAAGGCTAAGTCCGAACACCGTCGGCGTTTCGATTCCTCCGATTGACTTTGCGGGACGGGGTACTACATCATACACCACTAAAACAAGTCTCGTCCTCGAGACTTTCCTGAAGGCAAGCCATCCTACCATTTATATGGCCCAGACTTAATCGTTCCTAGACACGAAACTATAACGGTCATACGGGGCACGCCAGAACTTATCGTATACACTCCGCCTACGCGTTTCCTCGATTTCGAGCCACGCTCGCACTATTATTGAATTTTCCTTTAGCACGATTTCAAGTTCTCGATACTCTTCTATTATCCAAGTCTCATTTCAATTCAACGTATCACTTGGTTAGATCGTGCACGCATTCCAGGCGTCCCCAAAATACATGCATTCAGCCAAGCCGCATGATAGAGAATCCGTCATTCTCACTTGAGTCGCATCGTGCACATACTCAAGCGTCCCTAAAAATATGCATGTCAGCCGAGTCTCGTGAGCAGGGTTTCCTATTCTTGATTCACTCTTTCAATCCATGCAAATCTTCAAGATCAATCTTTCGATTGCTAACACTTGAAACAGGGCATCTCGCCTAACCGCTAGGCCAATTTCTCGAGGCTAAGTCAACGTCAGGATTGGAATCATAGTTCCCCAACAATAATGCCAACACTGACCCCAATCCTAGGGTCAAACCAAAGTCGATAGTACGAGGTTTTCTACCCAAGCTCGCGTCACTCAGATTTCTAAACATCGAGCACGATCACCTAATTCGCATCGAGACATTCGTTGCGCAGAATCCATTCATTTCACCAATTCTAACCAATTCATGTATTCGATCACGAGGTCGTTTAGCTCGACAGTATGTTGCACCCCAATCTCACGCGAGTCTGATTATCCATGGTGGTTCATGAATCACCATGCAACGCTCTCGCGGAATAATCATTCTCATCGGGGCGTAACTCTTGTTTGAGTCTAGACTAATTTATTTTCGATACGCGGATTGGACCTACTTAATCCTCATGTTTAATCGTCCAGTACACCAAGTCATTCTCAAGTCCACCTTCACGTCAAACCATAAGTCGAGGCATCAAATTGTTGCATTGTACAAGTTCGACCACCTCCGCTGTATGAATCACCATACCAGCGCTCACACGGAGTGGTCGCCCAAATCGGCGTGACGTATGTACGAGGCTGGAGTAGCGCTTGCATAAGACAAGAACGTCAACGTCAATGTTGTGGTTATCGACGAAGCAAATCCAAATATTCCATTTTAATCCAAGCCAAGTTTGATAGTCCGATCATCATTTATTCAACTAGAAAATCCCCGAGCCAAGTCTATCTTTTCCTCGACACATTTCAATATCCCGATTATAGCATCCATCAAACAATGACATTTGCACGATCGTTACTCGCCGAGTCAGAGTACCCCCGAGTTATCGCATATCGATCTTTGATACGCCTCAATACCATCGACGATATGCATAACCTAACGATCTTCCGTTGCAACCAATTTGAGTCGTGCGACTGATGCTATTGTTCGAACTAGACATACCATAATTCTTCGATACTCAAGATCAAGTTCGATCGCTATTCCTCGAGCAAGTTTCAAAATCGTTGTCCAAAACTCAAGTCACATTTCATTTTACTCAATTCGAAATCGCACGTGAGATTTACTAGATTTCCTCGATCAAGACATACATCTTCATTCATCGTTCGGAGTCATTTTCTAACTTGTGTTGCTCATTCATAGTTGTTCGGACGACATCTCGTTCGGGACATTCGAAGTCACGACCAACTAAGCGTGACGCGCTCTAAGGCTTTGCGCGATCGCATCGCCTCGTCGACATGCTCGCCGTTACTCGTAATCCTCAACTTTCGCTCGAATGATTTCCAAGACAATCCATACACCACTCGGATTCGAGCTATCTAATCTAGCCTATAATCACGTTTCGCATCATTCGCTATGACCTCCTTCTGATTTGTTTGACGAATCTCTACCGTAATCGCTCATTAACGCACTAAGTCGTTCGCTCAAATCTAAACCAATCTTCCGTGCATGTCTAAGCGTTAGTCCGATAGTTTTCCTATCGATAAACACTCTAAGTGTATCCCCGTTCCCGACCGAGCGATACTTGATATCGCTCGCAACTCGATTGCACCAAAAGGTCGAGGTGCGTGACAAGCGGCACAACTTAGCCAAAAGGCCGTGTGCATAGCTATCCCATTCGGATATATTTCGAGTTTGCACGCTCAATTTCTAGGGTCAACGCAGGACTAGCTAGGCACGCTCGCGACCTGCTAGCTTTTTAGCATGTGTTTTTCATTCGAGACAAGTTTGACACCGTTCGGCACAAAGGCCGTCGCCTATCGATGCGTTTGGTTGAACGCTTGTACGAGCTTTTGAAAATATAAGACTTATTGTATGGACATCCCGTGGAACAATTGAGAGAGAGCGCACACTTATTTTCCAACGACGAGCTTTCAAAACTGAGAAATTAACGTGAAGTCCAAGGACGTAAAGCCGTGCTCTGATACCATTATGTCACGCCCCGCTCCCGTTGGAGCGATCGTCCTCGCTAAGGCGTGATGTCGCACGAGCCTAGATTGCGCTCGTGCAAGGCAGTTTCATAACGGCCGATTACATCGGCGCCGACGGGTCGTCGCACAGAAGTTTCAAGCAGATACATTGAAACATGCAGCAAAAAATTAGAACAAGAACATATGAACACAAGTCATTCAAAAGAAGCTCCTTATTGATATTGAATACAAGATTACATTTATGGGCACAAGGCCAAATTACAAATTCTCTCATGCTCACTTTTCTCTCATTTTATAAGTCACTCTGCTCTCTCTCATCTCTCGATACAAATGCTTGAACCAGCGAAAGCTTCGAAAGGCGATGTCTATACATTATGTCCTGTATAAGTCTTCGGTTCCACGCGGCCACACGCTTCGAATCGCCAAGGATCTCCATGCCTCGACGCATCCAAGCGAGCTCCGCGCCACGAGCTTCTACCTGTGCCTGCACATGAACACTGTGTGGGTGTCAGTACTCAACTGTACTGGTGGAGTGAGCTCCTGTCCACCCATACAAAACCTACACGTTCATTTACTTTGTGCAGCTTAAATCCCTTTCTATTGTCTTTCTAGTCTTGCCTTAGGATCAGTTTTAAGACTACGGACGCCTTGGCATATTTGTGTATGAGGACCATCCCATGCTTGTACCACAACGTTAACTCATACTTTACCTCTAGACCCCCTTTTCGTGCCAACAACGTTAACCTATCAAGTCGTGCTTGCCTTACGGCCAAAAAGAGACGCAACTACGCGATGAGGCTTCATTTCCGTGTGACCGTGCCACAAACCCTTGCTGAGGCCGTGCCTCGCAATTCAGTAAGACTTAACCATTTCGCCGCCTCGCGGCCCTTGCTACTTTGATCACCAACTGACCAAATCGAGACTTGTGAACTTAGTGTCGCTCAACCAACTTGCCTTACGGCGATTCCTGACTTAAACCCGCGACGACTCAATCAAACTTGTGCAACTCTATGCCAACATCTTAAGACTCGACGCCACGACTCGTGCCGAAGCACGACGTCTAAGTTGAAACCAAATCTTAGGCCCAACATTGTGTTTTTAACTTGTACACACCTTCAACTCGACTCCTTGATATAGCGCACTCAATACTCGACTAAATCCAAAGGCACACTCGTGGATTGCCGCCATCATACCGACATCTATATGAACTTGGTCACTAGCACGATAAGCTATCTTGGACCTCCATTGGATATTAGGGTACGTTTTAAACGAGGACGATCTCGCCGAATTTCCCCTAATAGCCGTCCTATGGCGCACCCCTTGGGTCAGGTCGCACACCATCCAAGGGTCCCGTAGGCCCGTGGTTCCTCCTAGGCCAGATCGGTCCCATGGCGCGTCAACCATCTGAGGAACAAAATCAAATCCTTGTGCACCAGTACACAAGTTGTCCAATGACCATGCAGACTCGATCCACTTCCTCATTTCATGACCGTTTTATTGTCTTTACTTTCATTATTTTACTGTCTTTTGAGTTCCATATTCCAGACTTTATCATTTGAGACCCCTTAACGACCCACGGTCGCGAGCATTCTTTCCATGTTACCGTATCATTTCATTCAACTCAGGAATGCCTATTCGATAGTCCTTTCTCCAAACCTATTAAGTCGACCGTGGTTCATACCTTAACGCTAAGTCCGTACATCGTGTCTTAAACCGACTTACGTTCTACGCGACGCTATCGCCCAAGTCATATTTTATATGACGGGCCTTGGGATTGTGGGACTATTTAACTTGACAACCGTAAAATGAGCGGGACAGCACTTGGAATGACTTTGGACGATCGGCATAACTTTGCCTAACTTACTCAAGCCTACAACTTAACCCGAGGGACGAGCAAAGGCTATGCCAAGCCTTGCGTTACGATAGCGTGCATGCTTTATCGAGCATTTACGCGACGACGCCTATGACTTAGGCAAGTTCTTAGCTTTTGTGTCGAAGACCAACTTTCCTTCTCCCAAGCCACGGACGAAGGGCCGAGTGTCATTTTCAAAGCACGCCGTATACCAACTCTAGGCCGATCGTGGGACGTTTTCCACGTTCTAACTCATTCGACCCGTCGGGATTATTTCCTTAGCTATGTGGATTCGTCTCTTTTATTTTCAAGCCTATTGTGCACGTTGAAAACATGCTTTTTATTATGTGAAGGCAAAGATGAGGTAAGTTCACCAAAACTACCCTACCTGAGCGAGCGGTCGCCTTGACCGAGCGATGTCTTCGAGTAGCCGTTACAAGGCTAAGTCCGAACGCCGTCGGCGTTTCGAATCCTCCGATGACTTTGCGGGACGGGGCACTACACAACAAACTGAAGAAAAATATACAACTATTATGGTCGTCTTTCCTGCTCAGTCCTCAACTATCCGAATCCAAAATCTGGTGTTGCGCGGATCTATTCGGGGTTCGTCCTGCCCGATTAGGTCCAGGGTTTCGGGCCAGCGCCCCGAATTTATTTTTATTTTAGGTTTTGGCTATCGATTTCTTCATCAAAAATCATCCGTCCGCCTCTGGACTGCTTTAAATCAGCATCTCGTTCGGCCTCTGAAAACAACCACCACCGCTATCATGATTGATCAAAAGTAATTAAGATTACACCAATCCTATGCCTCCCGAAGGAGTTCACATATAATCTTGATTTAAAAACTAAAATTATAAGCACGATCAACCCTCGTGATTTTAATTACATCTAAACAACAACAACATCCACGACAAGTCCGTGGTTTAAAACAACACAAACAAAAACTTGCAGTAGACCATAATTGTTGGATCTAAGATGCCTACAAAATCGATTTAGAACAGATCTACATCTACCGACTATTTACACAACGCAAGTTTTATTGGACAAAATGGACGTATCAATCAATACGCCGATCCAAAGTGGCTCTGATACCAATTGAAGGAAATAGTGATTCCCAAGGCCCTAGTTTGGTGTGCGTATTGATCAATAAAAAGTTAAACAGATATAAATGTGTTCTAACCCTTCATAGACGGAAACTAAGGTTCATGAATTATACCTGTGGCGGAAAGAAGACAACAGTTCCTAGTAATCTCAAGCAGTCATGACACCAAGATCTTCTGCACGTATTCCTTCCTCGGGTTGGACGTCGTGTGGGCGACGATCCCAACTTTTTCTTCTCCTTGCAGCCTCCCTTTCTCTCCTTATGTGAATCAGGAATTTAGAAAAAGTGCTTCTTATTTCTGATAATCCTATGACGGCCAAGAATATAGGATATATAAGGCTACGGCAGGGACCATGAGAAGAAATTAGGTTAGGTCTCCTAACAGATCTGGATATCCCGTGTTTAGTCCGAACACACAACCCAGGCCCATTAACAATAGCTCGGTCCTCTAAAGAGCTATTGTTGCACTACCTTCCTAATCCCAAATTACGATTGTGGGCTCCTTTTATTATATGCTCGTTCGGCTCTCCATGTTAAGATATCGAATGTCCGTCTATCAAATTAAGTTACTGACAACAATATTGATCGATATCTTTTATCCTTAAGTAGTACCACTCAACTTTATTTGTTATGTCAGATATAATCCACCTGTAGGGTTTACATGACAATCCTTATGAGCTCCTTAAGGGACATCATCAACCCGACGTATCGGAACGTAGATTCCTTTCATAATCAACAGCCCATCATACATACAATATTATTACCCAATTCATAGAGGTTGTTGACCCATAATGAATCTCACTCTTTCATGAGTCAAATTAATGCACGCTGTATATACATGTCTGTTATTATACGGATTAAGAGCACAAGCATCCATAAAAACAGGGTGTTTATTCTCTTATGTAGTCAGTACAAAGAGAACAACCTCAAGTGGTCATGTTCAATACACAAAAGTGTACTAGTGTAAACCTATAGTTAAGATAGACTAATACCAGATTGTACTACAACCTTCCTAACGGATTGTCCAAGTCCATCTAGATTGTGAACTATTTAAATATTCCATAGAAACTGATAATATGATCTTCTGTGTGACACACACTATTATCTACAATATATATCGAACACTTATATTAACACTTGCAACAAATACAATATGTAAACATTTGTCCATACGATTCTTATTCAAAAATTAAGGAAATAAAGTTAATAGAAAAGTGATGCTTTTAGTATATAACTATATAAGAATTCCTGAACCAAAAGGTTTCGTAATTACATCAGTAGAACCGAACTATAGAAAAGTAACAGGGATCATTGTCTTGTGCTTGCATCTCGACAAAGCCTTCATAACTTGTCTTCGTACTTCCTTCTGAAGCAGCTCTACTGGAAATTTGAACTCCTCATAGTACCATTTATTCCTGTTCTTCCACATTACCCAAATGATTGCTCCGATAACGACCTCCTTCAGATGCAAGTTTGGCGTTTCCACCAAGATTGTAACCGATGTAGTAAATTACATTGCAGCAGAGGAACCTGTAATTCAGTGCTGAGTATCTGCCAGATTGTTGAAGATATCTTCCCATCTCCGAATATGTGTTCCACTGTTTCCTCATTCAGTTCACTACAGCAATGGCAATTCGAAGGTAAGTTGAAACCCATGTTACGAACCTTCTCATCAGTCGGCAAATTGTGATGTAGGATCCACCATAATAAGATAGACCACTTCACCGGCATGCACGAGCTCCAAATATGTGAGAAATACGGTTGTCGTAATGTTGATATCCTGATCGCCTTCCACGCGCAGAAACTATAAATTTGTCCTATGAAGTCAACGTCCAAACCCAGTCGCCATTGGCCTCATTGATTATAAACTGATTAGATAGTTCACGACCCTTAAGTAGTCGTCTCCAAACATGTGAGCATTTCTGAGGAGGTCCTGCATCATCCAAGGATTGAAACTTACAATACCTTGCTTTAATAAACTGCTGCCATAACCCATCTCTAGTCTTAAGTTTCCACCACAACTTAACAATAAATGCATCCATAGTCTCTTGCAGAGATCTCACCCAAGCCCGGCTTCTTCAATTGGTCTCGCCATTGTTTTCCAACTCGACCATATAAAATTTTGACCACCGTCAATAGAGCCCCAAAAAAACAGCACAAACATGTCCTCTAGACGATTGATAACCGTCTGGGGAGGATTACACGCAGCTAGTGTGTACATTGGAATGGAATTGAGAACTGATTTAATAAGTATCAATTTACCTCCATATGACAAAGTCTTTTGTTGCCAACCTTCCAAGCGCCTTCGAACTTTTGAATTAGTTCCTCATAGTGAGAGGCATTCCTCATCCCAACCGATATTGGGAAACCAAGGTGTGTAAATAGAAGGGCCTTGATTCTGAATCCTGTAATGTTGTGAAGTTCTTCCTGTTGATCAAAAGTAGGAGAGACATAAATGGAAGACTTGCCTGCATTAACCTGCTGACCCGAGACGCTTTCATATCTACGCAATAAGTCATGTATCAGCTGAACTGAGCGAACATCTCCAGTTAAAAATATTAGAATGTTATTTGCAAATGCTAAGTGACTGATCACCGGGCAACCATTGGGAGAGTAGTAATGAGAAAAAGAAGTATACTGTATCAGTTTGTTCAAATTTCTAGAGAGAACCTCTGCAGCAATGATAAAAAGAGCTGGGGAAAGTGGATCACCCTGACGAACACCCCTAAAAGCTGTGAAGAAACCCGAAGTTACTCCATTGATAATGGTAGAATACCACACATTATTGATCAATCTGATACCATACTAATCCACCTCTCATCAAAACTAAATCGACGCATAACCGACAATAAGAAACTCCAATCTAACCTATCACAGGCCTTGGTCATGTCAAGCTTAATAGCTATATTGCCGTCTCTATGTTTAGTATTCATCAAGCTGATCAACTCTTGAGCTAGCAAGATATTATCAACAATCTCCCGTCCCTGAACGAATCCGCTTTGTTCAAGCGATATGAGTTTTGGAAGAATAGAACCCAGCCGTCTAGCTAACAGTTTAAACATAATCTTATTCACCACATTGCATAAACTAATTGGCCTAAAGTCTGACATCGAGGAAAGATTTGTGTTCTTAGGAATGAGAATCAACGCCGTGCTTGTGATGGCTTTAGGCAATTCGAAGCCTGCAACGAATAAGGAAACAGGCTCCAGTATATCTTCAGCAACAATACTCCAATATTTGGTGAAGAATAAAATCGTGAAGCCATCAAGTCCCCAGCGCTGTCGACATCCATACTGTGTATGGTCTCGAATACCTCCTCCTTGGTAGGCATGGCTATTAGTCTTTCATTCTCTTCATCTGAGATGAGGTGGGGGATAGCTTGCATGAGATCCGCATCATCAATAGTATCAGCACATTTATATTGGTCTTTAAAATAATCATTGGCCACCTGCTGTATTTCTTTTAAGTCCTGCTTGCGTACTCCATCTGCATCAAAAATATGATGAATTCGCAGTTTTCTCTGCTTATTATCAACACAATCATGAAAATATTTCGTGTTGTGATCCCCTTCAACATCCCAACAGAGACGAGCTTTTTCTTTCCAGAAGGAATCAACAATGGTATGTCGCTGCTTCAGTATTGCTGTAGCTTGTTGCAGGTTTCTTCTCTTCATACTTGACCTGTCAATGTCATACTCCAATTCAGCAGCCAGCACATTGTCCTCCGCTCGAGTAACTTCCTGAAATATGTTACGAAATATGAGATGGCTCCATGCGGACAGAGCTTTCCTGCATGCAGACAATCTTAGGCTAACCCTAACAAGCCCATTGGGATGATCGACCGAGCCCTACGTCTGTTCAACCACCTGCATGAATGTTTCATGCTTAGTCCAGAATGCAAAAAATCTGAAGCTTCTACGTCCTCCTTCATGATGCGATAATAGCTTGACAAGAAGTGGCGCATGATCGGATTCAGCTCTATTTAAGTATTCCTCCAGGGTTAGTGGTGCCAGACTAAGCCAATCCGATGTAACCATCATTCTATCAAGTCTAGATCCTTGTCTGTCCTAGACTTTTGATTTAAACCAAGTGAATTTGCTCCTAGAATAGGGAAGATCAGTTAATCCTGCCGACAACTGAAAATTGAGAAAGTACTGTATAGAAACCTGACAAGGAGGTCTGCCTCCAACTTTCTCATCCGAAGTAGCCACAACATTAAAATCTCCCCCCACCGTCCATGGGAGAGGATATCCAGACTGTAGGTGAAGTATCATGTCCCATAGTTCCCTCCGACCTTCCTTCTTACTATGCCCATGCACAAATGTAATCATAATCGGCGACTGCAGAAACTCGTTTTGAAAGGAAACAGACCTCCTTGGTTTATATACATGTACATGGTATAGATAGGTCTATTGATACACATGTATATATATATACATGTGTATCAATAGACCTATCTATACCATGTACGTGTACCCCAATTATCTACCATACATATTTCCACTACCTACCATATGCATTGCCTACTCCCTAACATATACCGGTACCTACATATATGTGTGCATATGTTACTTGTGCACACACATGATTATTCTAAGTACATACTTATGGTCATATTATTTGGATACTCACCTAACACACGCACACTTGAACACCAATTTGGCACAACACAAGTACACAGACTCCTCCTATTGATCCCACTTGACTGAAATCCTATGCTCTGCACTCACAGGCAGATTTCCAAACTCTTATGCTGTTAATACCCAACTGGTATTTTAGTTTAGCATGTCTGGTATGTGTTGGTGCTTTCTTACATGGAGAGATCTTGCTCTCAACATGCCTTGTAAAATTTTAGTCCTACATCAAAAATGCACCATGAGTTATCTCAACATATATACTTGGTTGTATTGTTGAGAGATGCACATGGGGTGGTGACCCTAAGGAGGGAACCATGTGGATGATTTTACTAGGAGGTAAGAATAAGGCTCCAAGGATTAATCATTAATGCTTTTGTCATTCTCTTGGATTAATTCCATTTGGAGCTAAGCTCCAAAGGGGCTTAGCGACTCGGACTCGGACTCGGGCTCGGGCTTGGGCTCGGGCTCATGGGCTCATGAGGCATAATGTGGCATTTTGTTGGCGTACTTTACACAGTCATGCTGCTCATATGCGGCCATGCGGTCTTATGCGGCATGCGGCCTCATGTGGTCTCATGCGGCTCATGCGGTCCATGCGGCACTTGCGGCCATGCGGCCAGGCTGCTGCTGCTAACGCATGGATGGCTCCGCTGACTGTGCAGACTTCAAGTAAGTTATGGAAAGACTGATTCAATGCGATTAATTCAGATCCACTTTTTGAGGGATTTGATTCAATCTTTCCATAAGATTTGAATTAATTTCGTTGCTATCTTTGTGGGATTTAAATTAATTTCGTTGCTATCTTTGTGGGATTTGAAGTAATTTCGTTGCTATCTTTGTGGGATTTGATTCAATCTTTCCATAAGATTTGAATTAAATTCGTTTCTATCTTTGTGGGATTTGATTCAATCTTTCCATAAGATTTGAATTAAATTCGGTTCTATCTTTGTAGGATTTGATTCAATCTTTCCATAACTGAAGAGGCAGCTAGGGTTTCAACTCTCTCTCTATATATACTCTCTTCTAGCCTCCTTTGTGCGGTACTACGAATTTTATAAGTCAGAAAAGAGAGAGAGAGGGAGCTACTGCCGCCATTGCAATCCATCCGAGGAGTCAGAACAGAGGTGACTTCGAGCGTTCCACAAGTTCTTCAACTTGCTGGTTCCTGTAAGTAATTCGTATGGGGCGAGTCTTGCTTTGAGCAACGGTGTTTTGATACCCCAGCAACTTTCTTCATCTCATCTTTCTCTAGATTGTTGTAACTCGTTCTGTCCCAATTGCAACACGTTTGCAAGGAAGAACGAGAGATCTTCTCTTCTCTGTTTCCCTCTTTCATTTTGTAATCTGGATATTTGGTTTTTTGTATCATCGTAGATCTTGAGTTTGATCACTGCAAAGGTTTTGTGTGACTCTCAGATCTCGATTGCATCAGTTTTCCATCTTTGGTCAAGCCCCGGGACTAACAATCTCAAAGCAAGATCCTTGTAGATGGAAAATATTAATGCTTCGCTCGTCCAATCGGACTACTGCAAGTTGAAAAAGTTCGATGGAGAGCATTATCAAGTCTGGTAGAGGAAGGTTTATCTAACTCTTCAACTCAAAGACGTTGATCATGTACTATTGGAGGAAGAACCTTCTGTTTCAGACACTGGGTCTACTGCTGCAATCAATGCGGCTACCAAACTCCAGGCCAAATGGAAAAGGGAAAATAGCATCTACAGGCTTCTCATCCTGAATGCTATGGAGGATTCCCTGGAAGAATCCTACTCGAAGAAGGAATTTGCCAGAGACATATGGGAGTCTGTGAAAAAACTGTATGAAGAAGACAGGAATAGGAGCAAGATGTTTGTGGTTGAAAAATATCACAAATTGCTCTTTGAGGACGAAAAGTCCAGTTGCCATAGGTGAAGGAATTTCTGAAGCTGCGTCAGAAACTGGAAGACGAAGAGATGCCCCTTTCCGACAAGTTTGTCGTTGGAGGGATCGTCTCAAAACTTCCTGCTGGATGGAGTACCTTCTATGCAAGGATGCTCAGAAAGAAGCTAGACATTAGCTTGGGAGATCTACTTCAAGAGATCCATGTTGAGGACGAGATGCGTTTCCAACAGAAGATGGACACTCTGTCCAAACAGTTGGCTAAGGCCAATCTAGTGCAGACGAAAGATCCCAAGGGGAAGCATGCGTCTTTTCATCACAAGAAGAAGGACTTCACCAATCTAAAAGTGAAGGGTCCTTCATTCAAGCAACAGAAGTCCAAGTCCCAAATGACTTGTTTCAATTGTGGCAAGAAAGGCCACTACAAGAGTGAATGTAGATCCAAGCCTAAACAATCAGAGAAAGGTGAGCCTAGTAAGGTTTCATTAGTTTCTAACATTGTTGCTATGATCGCACAGGTCACAACTGTGGGGGTTGACTCTGACTGGTGGATAGACACTGGTGCGACTTGCCATGTCTGTTCTTGCAAGGAATGGTTCGTCATGTACCAGCCGATATCTGAGAAGGTTGTCATGGCGAACCAGGCCCAAGCTGAGTTTTGGGGATCGGGACTGTGGAGCTGAAACTTACTTCTGGGAATACTCTGACGCTTCAAGGTGTGAAGCATGTTCCGGTGATTGCCAAGAACCTGATCTCTGGGAGCCTGCTCTGCAATGCAGGCTTGAGGATGGACATCAATGCTGGTCAGATGGTGATGTCCAAGAAGGGAACATACTTCGGAAAGGCTTATCAAACCAAAGGAATGTTTAAAATTCAGCTTGTCAACCAGTTTAATGACATTAATGCAGTTGTATTTTTTGATTATTTTCTTGAGTTGTGGCATAATAGACTAGGACATGTTCATTGTAAAAGAATTAACAAAATGTCTAGTCTAGGACTTATCTCCAAATATGGGGGTAAGGTGGAGAAGTATGAAATATGTGCTCAGACGAAGATCACAAGGAAACCCTTTCATCGGGTCAATCGAAGCACAGATCTTCTGGAGTTAGTACACTCCGATATCTGTAACTTCAAACATTTCTCCACGAAGGCCGGGATGAAGTATTTCATAACCTTCATCGACGACTTCTTAAAATACGCATTCGTCTACTTGCTCAAGACTAAAGACGAAGCTTTCGAGAAGTTCAGAGAGTTCAGGGCCGAAGCTGAACGATAGACTGGATAACAACTCAAGAGGTTGAGAAGTGATCGAAGTGGGGAATACAGGTCTCATGACTTTGCATCGTTCTGCAAAGAACATGGAATCATATGCGAGAGTACTGCTCCATATTCTCCTCAATCCAATGGAGTAGCAGAGAGGAAGAACCGAACATTAACAAAAATGATGAATTCAATGTTGCTTACTACAGGTCTTCCAAAATGCTACTGGGGAGAAGCTGTATTAACGGCCACTTTCATTCTGAATAGAGTGCCATATGCAACTTCGGACGTAACTCCTCATGAACTCTGGTTCAAAGTTAGACCAAACTTGAATGTCATTCGAGTGTGGGGGTGTCTGGCATATGTGAAGCTCCCAGATCTGAAGATTCAGAAGCTGGAAACAAGGACTACGAAGGCGATCTTCTTGGGAAATATCGAGAAGAGTGATGCTCGGAGATTTCTTGATATTGAGTCAAATAATATCATCGAATCTCGTGATGCTGAATACTTTGAAGACAAGTTTGCAAAAGACAAAAATATTATTCTTTCGGACATTTTGGAAAATAATGTAGGTGCAAATGAGACTGAAATCTCATATGGGCCAGTAGTCCAAGAAGAAGCTGTTGTTGATGAAACAACTCTTATACCAGAACTCGCAGAGCCGTCCGCAAAACGAGCGAGGAGACCTAAAGACTTCAGAGATGACTTTATCACCTATCATGTGGAAGCAGATTCGCTTACCTATGTTGAGGCGATGAAGGCCAGAGATGCTATCTTCTGGAAGGAGACAGTGAATGACGAGTTTGACTCTATCACCTCCAATAACACATGGGTGCTGGTAGATCTACCTGAAGGAGAAAAGCCCATCAGATGTAAATGGATCTTCAAGAAGAAGATGAAAGCAGATGGAACTATTGACAAGTTCAAGGCCAGGCTGGTAGCCAAGGGATTTTCTCAGAAACAGGGGATAGACTACTTTGATACGTACGCTCCAGTAGCTCAGATGACTACCATCAGGATGTTAATCGCTCTAGCAGCCATACATAAGTTGATGATACATCAGATGGATGTAAAAATAGCATTCCAGAATGGGGAGCTGACCGAAGAGATTTACATACAACAGCCAGATGGATTTGTCGTCAAAGGTCTTGAAGACAAAGTCTGCAAGTTGGTGAAATAATTATATGGTTTGAAGCAAGCTCCTAAGATGTGGCATGAAAAGTTTGACAAAGTTATTAGGTCAAACGGCTACAGAGTCAGCGAGACGGACAAATGTGTTTACACAAAGTTCGCTGATGGAAGAGGAGTCATCGTTTGTCTGTACGTGGTCGACATGCTAATCCTAGGGACGGATATAGGCTGTGTCACGGAGACAAAGAAGTTCCTCTCAACCAAGTTCAGTATGAAAGACTTGGGGGATACAGATGTCATCTTAGACATAAAGATCATCCGAACAGATACTGGAGTAGCGCTGTCACAATCTCACTACATTGAGAAAATGCTCACACACTATGGGTATAATGATCTTCCAGGGATCGATACGCCATACAGGTGTGATTAGAAGCTGAAGCCAAACTATAGGAAAAGCGTCAGGCAGCTGGAGTATTCTAGCATTATCGGAAGTTTGATGTACGCAACCACTGCCACAAGGCCTGACATAGCTTTCGTCGTAGGAATGCTGAGTCGGTTCACAAGCAACCCAGGGGTTGAGCACAGAAAAGCTGTGAAGCGGGTGATGAGATATCTCAAGAAGACTCAGACATATGCATTACACTACAACGGGTATCCGACAGTAGTGGAAGGCTTCAGTGATGCTAGCTGGTGTTCAGAGGTGGAAAGCGAGAGATCCACAAGTGGATATGTCTTTTCCTTGGATGGAGCTGCTATATCATAGAAGTCGAAGAAGCAGACTATACTCTCTCGTTCCTCCATGGAATCTGAATTCTATGCACTTGAAACTGCAGCAGATGAAGCAGAATAGCTTCGGGGGCTCATGTATGATCTTCTAGTGGTTGGAGCTTAGATACCGGCGTTACCGATATACTGTGACAACCAGGCTACTGCGGCGGTGGCATCAAATAACATCTTCAACGGAAAGAAGAGAACTGTGCGGTTGAAGCACAGGGCAGTACACGATCTTATCAAAAGAAGTATAATTACAGTGATTGATGTTCGAAGTCAGGAGAACCTGGCAGATCCGTTCACAAAGGGCCTCAAGCGCCAGTTGGTCGATGACACAACTTATAAAATGGTGAAGGTATTTTGATAGTGTGTCTTTGTAATCCTACCATAAAGTTTTATGCTATTAGTTCAAAGAGAAATCTACTAGGCATCTATCTTTTGGTTCAAAAGAGGATCACTGACTGTGAAACTATCAGGTAAAAGTGGGTACTTGTTCTCTGGAACATGGAAGAGATAAGGACCCATAACTACTGTTGTCTACTATGTATTTTCTGCAGAAAAAAATAGATCCTGTGGAAGGTTGGCTTAAACGCCTTATTAAGTTCTCAGACAGAGTGAATGCCTGGTGTGCTTTACAGGAGCACGGTAGAGCAGCAGTACAAAGAGTGAAACTCTGTGCTACAGTGGGGTGACTCCACCATGTGGTTCCCAGGTCTGGGGTAATGCCTCGGCTTTGCAAGCTAAGTCATAGCGACGTAGCACCGCAAATAAGCAGGTAGCCTAATGCTGTATGACGTAATTAAAGAGTTGTAGACAGCACTACAAATGGGAGGATGGCCCCATGTTACAGTGGCATGACACCACGATGAGGTACCCAGTTAGGGGTAAAGCCTCGGCCTTGCAAGCCATGTCGTTGCGACGTAACACCGCAAGGAAGCCTTAGGCTTCATGTAGAGTAGATTGGCACTACAAAGAGGCTGAGACCTCATGCTACAGTAGTATGACACTACGATGAGGTTCCCAGGTAGGGGTAATACCTCGGCTTTAGGCCATGTCATAGCGGCGTAGCACCGCAAGGAAACGCAAGGCTTCATGCCATGTCTCTTTAATAAAGAACTCACCTATAGTGTATGGAAAGAGATATCAGGCCGTCTCTTGAGGGTAAACTTGTAGACGCCCAAAATTATACACTAAAACCAGGTTGGCACAGGACCTTTAATGTGCAGCCAGAAGCACACGTAACTACACTTTGTGAGTAGGAAGAATTACAATTGTGGTGCAGAATTCAAGGCGTAGTCCATTCTTGTATCATATTATTATTTAACCCATGCGGGAAGATTCAAGCGTCAGCGACATCTATCCTAATACAAAATAGACAGTTACTGTGGGGAACGCTCAACCCTGAACACATATATATGTTGTGATATGTGGGGGATTGTTGGTGCTTTCTTTACATGGAGAGAGCTTGCTCTAAACATGCCTTGTAAAAGTTTAGTCCCACATCGGAAATGCACCATGAGTTATCTCAACATATATACTTGGTTGTGTTGTTGAGAGATGCACATGGGGTGGTGACCCTAAGGAGGAAACCATGTGGGTGATTTTACTAGAAGGTAAGAATAACGCTCCAAGGATTAAGCATTAATGCTTTTGTCATTCTCTTGGATTAATTTTATTAGGAGCTAAGCCCCAAAGGGGCTTAGCGACTCGGACTAGGGCTCGGGCTCATGGGCTCATGAGGCGTAATGTGGCATTTTGTTGGCGCACTTTGCACTCTCATGCGGTCTCATGCAGCTCATGCGGTCCATGTGGTCCATGCGGCACTTACGACACTTGCGACCATGCGGCCAGGCTGCTGTTACCACATGGAGGGCTCCGCTGACTGTGCAGACTACAAGTCAGTTATGGAAAGACTGATTCAATGCGATTAATTCAGATCCACTTTTTGAGGGATTTGATTCAATCTTTCCATAAGATTTGAATTAATTTCGTTGCTATCTTTGTGAGATTTGAATTAATTTCGTTGCTATCTTTATGGGATTTGATTCAATCTTTCCATAAGATTTGAATTAAATTTGTTGATATCTTTGTGGGATTTGATTCAATCTTTCCATAAGATTTGAATTAAATTCGTTGCTATCTTTGTGGAATTTGATTCAATCTTTCCATAACTGAAGAGGCGGTTAGGGTTTCTACCCTCTCTATATATATACTCTCTTCTGGCCTTTTTTGTGGGGTACTACGAATTTTATAAGTCAAAAGAGAGAGAGAGAGAGAGGGAGCTGCTGCCGCCATTGCAAGTCCATCCGAGGAGTCAGAACAGAGGTGACTTCGAGCGTTCCACAAGTTCTTCAACTTGCTGGTTCCTGGAAGCAATTTGTGTGGGACAAATCTTGCTTTGAGCAACGGTGTTTTGATACCCCAGCAACTTTTCTTCATCTCATCTTTCTCTAGATTATTGTAACTCGTTCTGTCCCAATTGCAACACGTTTGCAAGAAAGAATGAGAGATCTTCTCTTCTCTGTTTCTCTCCTTCATTTTGTAATCTGGCTATTTGGTTTTTTGTATCGTCGTAGATCTTGAGTTTGATCACTGCAAAGGTTTTGTGTGACTCTCAGATCTCGATTGCATCAGTTTTCCATCTTTGGTCAAGCCCCGGGACTAACAGTATGCAGTGCCTATCCCGACTCTAGACATGTTGTTACTGTACTTGTTTCTTGTAGCACTTTACCTATGTATTGACACCAATTCCTGGAGTTGTATTTCAATGCACAAATCTGAGCTCATATGCCTATACATGCCTTGCATACATAATACTAAGATTTCCTCCGTATTATTATGTTATCTGCTTTTGTGCACTCAGCAAGGTGCATCAGTATCACCACATAGGTAGATTTTACCCAGGTGAACCTTTTTGATGTCATGCTAACCCAGTCCTGCCGTACGCCATGTACCAATTCCCTCCAAACTGACACACCCTATATGCCAGGCCCATTCACCTATACAATACTTTTCTAATAGGTCAGCCACATATAATCCCCCATGCCCCTCAGTCTATTGTTCTTATTGTATAGGTCATAAGGATTTGTACCACTCCTGTTTACCATTGCTTTGCCTGTGCAATACCCCCACACCACATACATAGGCTCCTCTGCTTTTGGGAACACACATTAGGCTTTGGACAGCCTACCCATTGGTGTGGGTATCCTACAATAATCTGTGCACATCAGGCATTGCATATACCGGTGTCTAGTGTATACCTATACACATACCTCTTGGGCAGTTGCTCCTTTCATCCTACTGTACTCATTTCTATTTAGGTTATCCCCCCCCATACCAGTATGCTCCTAATACCTGATCTCTACCCTACCCATTGTATAGGTACTAATTCCATATCTGATCCTTCCAACTCTGATACTTCCATACATCATTGTTGCAAACTCGGATATCAAGCCATAGAACCTAACTTTTCACAGATATTATATCAAACATATGGAAACTCTAACTTGGTATCTTATAACTAAAGAGATTTATCATAGGTAGGTAATCATCAGTCAAAGAATTTTAAAGGTAACAAGAGATTACCTACTAAAGATGAGCTCCAGGTTCTGCACTACTAGTTGCGGCCATGATCTACAGTTCTCACTTCTATACCTATTTTCCTTTGCACAGGTTTGTCTTGGCATATTTTTTATGTAGTCGTATTTTGGGTCGGCCACCTAAATCTGCACATTAGAAAATCCCCTACAACTATTACCCACTAGGTGCTACACTTGTAGCTTCCTATTCTGCCAAATCCCTATCCGTAGGTAAGTTCCTTGCTAGTAGTTGCTACTACAACTGTATTACCTGTCCCAGGTTTGTATAATCTGTACACGCCATCTACGCGATTGAAGTTTAATTCAACTGACACATATATAAAGGGTATGTTTATACAAATCTATACATGCGGGTACAACTCTAGTGCAAGCAACCTAGAACTTTTCTTTCTGATTTACCTCGTTTCCCTTTTGAAGGTACCCCTTGCTACTGCTGTCAGGTCCCCCCTATCATCTTCCCTTCTACACCTATATCCTGTTAGTCCTGTATACATATCGTGCACTACTGTACACATGGTAGGCAATGCCTACGAACAACTGCTAACAATGCTTACCCCCATCTTTACACCCAAACCTGACACAAAATTCTATCATACACACGTGTACGACATGTCTCCAATACCCTTGGCCCTAAATACAATCCAAAACTGACCCCCAATCTATACTAACCCCTATTCCAGATGTCATGGTACACTCTAACACATGTTTCTCTTATTACCTACGTTGTTACCTTCATTGTACTACTTGGGTACACTATCATGTTACTATATTACTATAGAATTTTTTCCTATTCCTCGGGTTCACTGGTATCTTGTCGTATAGACACACTACAGCTACTGTCCCAAACAAGACAGAACTTTCTTCTAGTTACCGCTACCCAATTGATTCATAGGATCAAACCCACGCATGCATCCTTTGAGATACTCTATGGTATCTATTATACACAGGTGAATGTTTATGATACTCTCGTGATCATACAGACACACACATATTGGATACACACACCACGCACATGCAGATCCTTATGGACCATGTTCCAGACCATGCCCTTCCCGATTTGTTGTACACGTCCACCTCTGACACTCTAGGTATCCGATACTTAGGCCTGTAACAGATATCCATGTGTTTTGTTGCAATGATAAGCCACAGAACTCTCACGCACACACAGGTTTAAACAGAGACCTCTACTAGAAGAAAAATAACTTTTGGTGACGGTTTTTCCCCGTCACCAAAGGGTTTAGTTGACGGTTTTTCTTCCGTCAGCTAGGCCAGTGTCAGCAAAAGTCCCCACTTTAGTTGATGGTTGTCGGAGTGACTTTAGTTGACGGTTTTTAGCCATCAACTAAAGTGACTTTAGTTGACGGGTTTTAGCCGTCAACTAAACCCAATTTTTTGACCGTCAATATAGGTGCATACTTTTCTTGACTGTGGCCTTGCTGACGGTTAATGACCATCAACATAGGTTATTTTTGTTGATATTTTTAGCCATCAAAAGTCCCTGTTTATCAATTCTTATTTACGTTGCCGGTTCCTGCTGGTTCCTATTTACGTCACTAGATACAAGCATAATATAAATTACAGAATGCATAATATAAATTCATAAACTCTCACAAATATCAAATGTCACGACCCACACCCAGTGTAGGAGCACGAGAAGTGGGTACATCCAGCCTACGCCACAGTGTCGGTGGTAGAACGCTATCCTAGGTCTCATACATCTAATAATTATAAGGTACCTGTACAATATATACTCTCCGAACGGAGGACAATACAGAAATGTACAACTCAATCACAGCTAATGGTAGAGGTACGATAAGATAGATAGATATGAAAGTCGCCAAATGAAATACAACAGGAGAAGAAGTCTAAGTGTCTAAGATAACATCTCCACAACATCCAGAATAACAATATCCCAAATAAATACATAATGTATCCAAAATAAGACAAGAGAATAAAGTAAGATAACTAGTCTACCTATCTAACCTAGACTACTGGGGTAATGTCCTCTGCAAGGACTGGGTCCTCCTGGGACTCCAGCTCGCAGGTGTCATCTAGGCCTGCTCCGTAGTACGTAGGACAGAACTCCTCAATGTCATCTGTAATATTTCAACAGGTCTAGTCAAGAAAGGAACGAGTACAATACATCTCACGTAGTTCATAATATGACAGGAAATATAAACATGCTATAGAGTAAGATGCATGAAATGCTGAAGAATATACATAAAGTAAAAGATATGACTGTAAGAAAAATATCTACTATAAGTAAAGAACTATCAGTGGCTAGTGATGTAGAGTACAAGATTGACATGTGAACGGCTTGAATTTATACATAATTATACTAAAGAGTTTGCACATGATTATACTACTTTAGAATTGTTCATATGACCATTTATACTCTTCCGTACCCTAATCAATACACAAGGATCCATACAAGTTATGTTATTGTACATGATTTCAAATAGGGGTCCATAAATGGGTGCACATGAAGTATACATGAGGGGCTCTATGAACATGAGAGTACATGAATCACAAGAGTGCATATGAATAATGAAAGCACATGAATACATGATGTAAGTGAAAAGCACATGACATGACGTATCCCGATGCTCCCGAGGGGGATAACATCTCATGAAGGGATCCATATAGTACCAATCCGTGTTAACAACGTGACAACATTAAGTAAAGTAATCTAGAGCATAAATATAAATCCTAACAAGTATGAAACGGTCAGAAAATGTACTCATCAGATATCCTGAGTATCCAATGAGTATAGATGTCTAAACAGATTAGATGAGTCCTTTTTAGAGCAACACATGTCACAACATATCCAGAATGGTAATATTAAACTTTACAATGCATTCTATATGATTTCTAGGTCATTCTATACTAAAGTCAACTCTTAGTTAACTCTAGTCAACTACACTAGTCAAACTAGGTCAACTAAGCCATACTAGGTCCAATCCTAGTCTAACAAGTCATTCTAGGCCTAACCAAGCCTATACTAGCAATCAAACACATTACCAAGACAAAATTAACCACACAAGTCTATATACCATACCTAAATACATGTATATACATGTTTACATACATACATTACATATGTTCTTACATTGTAAAATCGCCATTTAGCTATAGACGTCGCCAATACGTCACTATGTGTCGGTAATATAGTGACGTGCCGACGTCGCAGAACGTCGCTAATGTCCTGATATGCCAGGTCAGCATGGTTGTAATGGGCGTCGCAACAACGTCGCTAAGTGACGTCGGTAAAGGCAATCGCTGTACGTCCCTAGTAGTCGTTATATCAGCGACGCATCTTCGTCGCTAATTGTCGTCGCAATAGCGACGTATTGTGACGTTTTGGTGTTTAGCGACTAGGTAAATCATGACTACGTCGAAATGTCGCAAATTACGTCGCCAATACGATTTAGCGACGTATCTGCCCGATTTAGCGACGTTTTCCGACGTCGCTGATTCGACAGATTATGGTCGTGCATTACATTATACATGCATTACATTATATACATGTATTCATATTACATATGCATAATTTACATTATACCTTGTATTAAATTATATCCATCTATCTATACATATTACATTCATTCATTCATGCATTACATTATATACATAGAGAGAAAAGTTTGTGTGAGAGCATGGTAAATTGTGTAAAGCAAGGGCCTTTAAGTTATAGGTTCAGTTGTATATGGCAGTAGTGATGGGGGGTGTGTGTGTGTGGTTGTGTGGACAGTGAGTGGGGGGTGTGTGTGTGGACAGTGAAGGGTTTATGTTCTCAGGTTCATGGCATATAAAGGGTTTAATTCTTAGGTTTTGTAATATGCAAATCAAGTCTCAGTTATTAAATGGTAACTCAGTGTAATGTTACAGTTTAAAACAAACTCAGTTTACATATTGCATATACAAACATGCATGTGTACATACAAATTAGTTCTTATTAAACTCAGTCCCTAGTTATCTATCAAGAATCAAATCAATTTTATACACATCCAATTAAAACTCAGTTTTCAATATATAATAACATCCAAATATAAATCCCAAAATCCCATTTCGAACACAATGTCAGTTTCATGCAATGAACTCAGTTTTATATTAACAAAAGCATACATATAGGTATTCAAGTCCAAATAACCATCTCAGTTAACACATTAAAAACAGTAAACATTTTAAAATGCAAACCCCAAAGTCCAATTTTCATTCAGTTTCAAAGTATCAGTTAACCCATAGTTCATTTCTAAATCGAACCCAAATTCTAAATGGAAACCCAAAATATAATATGGACAATAGTGTATAGAGGTTGGGGCATGTCACATGTGTCCATACAAACTTAAATATGCCCACGAAGTGGACACAATCATGTCACAAATTCGAAATCAAATAGATATCAGAAACTGAATCAGACAGCCTCGTGTTGAGGTGTCACGTCCTCATAGACACGCCACAGGACACGAACGACCACGTGCTCGTGCACAGTAGTCGAGGGTGACCAGGGCTCGAGTTTGGTCGCCCTGACTCGTGTCCTCGTCGTGTTAGGACAGAACACGAGAGGTGTATCAGAGCAAAGAAACCGACTGCACAGTGACAGTGAAAAATGTGTGCGTGCGTGAGAACGTGTCCGATACGACACGTGGCCAAGCGTGGCTTGGGGGGTGACCTGTCAGTCACTGCCCTAACCTACTGGCCAAGTGTCAGGACACCACGTGGCGTGTCGTATCCAAAAACTGTGTCGGGAAGCAGGGCAGAGTGCGGGGTCATCGTGCACAGGTTCGTGTCCAATTTTGGACACGAATCTGACTCAAAAGTGTGCTCAGTCCTCACAAAAATCAAAGTACACATGAACATCTACAAAATTGTTCAAATACAATTTGAAAATAACTAAATAAAGTTCATTGTAGCATTCCATCGAACACCTATGCACACACACACACTGATACGTACGTGTTCGATACGGACACCAAATCAATACAAATTCTCACCAAACTTACTCTACAGCTAGGGGACACCTAGATGGATGCATCTATGGAAAGAAATCAGGATTTAGAGGTGATTTGAAGGGATTATGTCACTCCCCGTTTCTAGAATGCGTATTTTTTTATATACATGTACAGCTCATGAGTATTTATTTAATATTTATCATGTATTATCCTGTATTTAAATTCTTCTAGTTCATGTTAATTAATTATCTGCTCTTTAATTTTCATGTTAATTAATTTCTTACAATTTTATTATCTGCATTTTATTCCCTGCTTTTATTTTCTGCTTTTAGTCTTGCTTATGTGGTTCGGCCTAGGTTAGGTTCTCGGGTTCATTGATGAATCTGAATCCAACCCGGCCCATTAGCTCCCACCTACCACCCCTTCCATATTTAAAGCCACCCTCTCACATTCTCACCATTACTCCTCTTCTTCTTCTTCATTACTCTCTCCACCTACCAAACCGTAGGTAAGTACAACTTGCTCCTCATGAGAACCCATGTTTTTGTAGTTCATTTATCTTCCTCGCAAGATCCTAAGAGAGTTTAGAACTTGGCATTTTTCATTTCGAAGTCTTAATTTTTGTAGATCTAGAAATGAGTTATTTTCAGAGTTTGGTGGCTTTGATCTATCAAACTTCTTTGTTTTCAAGTTTTGATGATTCCATGTTGTAGAGAAGTTTATTCTACCCAATTTTGACCTTTGGAAAGTTGGATTTGGACTTGTTTTGACCAAGTTATGGACTTTTGAAACTTTGGGGTGCAACCATGGAGTTCTTGCTGTTTGGAGAAGACAGTGAGCAGTGTATGTAAGCTTTTTAGCTTGCGTTACTGAGCTGTGCGCGCTCTTTAGCGCAGCGCAGTATGGAGTCCATACGCTGCCTTTTTAGGTAGCGTGTGTCTTGCATACGCTACCTTTTGGGAGCGTATGACTTGCATACGCTCACTTGGATGGTCAGGAGTCGTATGGAGTTCATACGCTGCCTTTTGGAAGCGTACGACTTGCGTACGCTCACTTGGATAGTAAGGAGTCGTATGGAGTTCATACGCTGCCTTTTGGAAGCGTATGACTTGCATACGCTCACTTGGATAGTAAGGAGTCGTATGGAGTTCATACGCTGCCTTTTGGAAGCGTATGACTTGCGTACGCTGGCTTGGATAGTAAGGAGTCGTATGGAGTTCATACACTGCCTTTTGGAAGCGTATGACTTGCGTACGCTGGCTTGGATAGTAAGGAGTCGTATGGAGTTCATACGCTGCCTTTTGGAAGCGTATGACTTGCGTACGCTGGCTTGGATAGTGAGGAGTTGTATGACTTGCGTACGATGGCTTGGATAGTGAGGAGTCGTATTGAGTCCATACGCTGCCTTGAAGAGGAGTCGTATGGAGTCCATACGCTAGCTTGACCTGAGCGTAGCATGACCTGAGCGTACGCTGGCTTGAGCGTAGCTTGACCTGAGCGTACGCTGACATGAGCGTAGGCTGACATGAGAGTAGCCTGCTTACCCTGGATCTTCTATAGCCCTGTATATTGATATCTTATTAGATATTTAACGTCCATTTTATATCCTTACGCCTTTTTGCATAAACTTGATATAATCATGATATGTTGATATTTCTGTTAAATATAGATTGTTACGTGGGATGTACCATGTGTCGTAAATTGAGTTATAGATACCCCGATTGACTGGAATTAAACCCTGAGAGTTGTAGACTCGACCCCACTAAATACTAGTTGACTTTCATGCCTTGTCACCATTGATAATGATTGTGACCTTGACTAATAATTGATCATGCGTTCCTAGTTGGAACTAAGAGACTGGCTAGTCGTATTATTGAATTGAATGAATGAGACACGTTCATATAAATTATGAACTATTGAAATCGACTGGCTAATCCTGAATATTGGCATACAGGCACATGCAGGCTTCAATTCATTTATTATTTATTTATCTTACCAAAGAAGCATGTGTACTTTATAGTCAAGGCATGATTACTCCGTGGTTAGTTTTGATTGTTGTATTACGCTATGTAAGACCTACAACCTGATCGTACTGGTATCATTGTAGAGTTGTGCATATCGTACCCCGTACGAAAGTACTCATTTGAATGACCATGATCCACGGCATGGGATTTCACTCACCGTAGGGACTACTAAGTTAAATAAAATAATGATTGCATGGAGAGAATGGATTCCCGAGTTCTTATATGGCAGCCCCCTTGGAACAAGTAGTACCCAACGGGCCGGCTGGTTCCCACAGATACTGTAAACCTGCCACACGGGCAGGGAACAGTATCTGCTTATATTATTATTGTATATGGTATATTGACGGGCGTCCTGCTAGGACTCGTCTAATTCATGCATGGCGCACATGATTAACTGGATAGACTAGCCTTGCTCGCACATAGTAAGAACTGAGGAATCCCTATTGCATAATTCCAGGATAACTTGGTACTCAAAATAGCAAGCCGTAGGATTTGATTGGTCGTTCAAGATGATTTGTTTGTGCACTGTACCTACTCTGTTACTTAACTAGGATGATCAGAATGTCAGGACATGACGGGCCAACTTCTGTCCTTGTTTGGTTGGGAGGTTGGTTCGAAGTGTCGTGATGTTATGTGAATCCTAGTGGCAAGCAGAGATCTATTTATCATATTTCTCATTACTGGTTTTAGTTCTCATGTCGTGCTTCCTTATGGTACTTGCTATTAGAGGTCTAACCTCTCTGGTTTTGCATGGCCAAATTTAGAGCCGGTTTCCGAGGGCTCAGCTTACTTCTACCTCCAAGATGGTCAACACTAGAGGGATGATCGCAGGAGGACTCGAGTGGGTTTCTTACTTCCCCGCTCGTTTTGTTATCTACTTTATACCTTGCTGTTTGGCACCGACATGTTAGTCGGATCGTCTTGTACTTACTTTTACATAATTGTAACTAAAGTCAGGCTGCAGCTGATAACAATTGTGTATACTTTTGCTACATCAATCTAGCTATGTTTTGTAAAGCCAGATATCAAGAACATTTTGACAGAGCATTTAGGACGCCTTACTGCTTTATCTTACATGTTCTCTATTACTGTTTCTTGTTCGAATGATTGAGACAATAGATGTGAAGTGACCATAGTGAGACTTTCATGTAGTATGTACCCCCTCGTCTTTAGACAGCATTGATTGTATTATACGGTATTCATCTACCCGTAATACGTAGCTGGCTGAGTCATTCCCCCGCTCTCCAGTATTCTGGTTCTGGGGCGTGACAAGGTTTTAGTGGTGGCCCATGCAGGTCTGATTTCAGACTTGTTGGGTGTTTTGATTTGTAGGATGTCTCAATCACACATGTTTCCCCTTGATCTCATGATTCGTCAATTCTCAACTCTAGCTTGACATTCCAGTATCCTTTGACTTCATTGATCCTTCATGTCCGATCGTTTGATTGTTCTCTTGTCCCTTTTCTTAGGGGCACTTCATCCGCACCTGTCAGAGCTGGACAGCAACAACATGGACAGCAACATGGACAACCTGACCATGTTGGTCAGCAATAAGAGCCGGTACTAACTCAAGAGGCTACCCAAGAAGAAGTGATAGTGGAAGCAGCAGCTGGATCGCAGTATCCAGATGTTCCACCACCACCAACAGTTCCACCTACCCAAGTGGACACACCAGCCCTTCTGGAGATCATGAGAGGGATGATGGCTACTCAGCAACACCAGATGTTAGCTCAGCAGCGCATGCATGCTCAGTTGCAAGAGCAGAACGTACTACTCAACCAAGGGTTGCAGACAGCTTTAGAAAGAGGGGCAAGGACAGATTCAGGAGCGTCAGCCCAGTTTTACAAGTTCAATCCCCGCCATTTTGAAGGAACGGAGGATGCCATCTCAGCAGATGCATGGCTTAAGGATATTGAGGCTATTTTGACAGCCGCTAAGGTGCCGGCAGAAGAACGTGTGGATCAGGTGAAGTTGTTACTTCAGGGTCTCGCACGTGATTGGTGGGAATCAGAGGAGGTAGGTATCAGACGTCCCGTTGCTTGGGACGATTTTACAGCAAGATTCAAGACGAAGTATTATGGAGTTGTGGCGCAGTTTAAGTTACAACAGAAGTTTATCAACCTCAAGCAGGCCGGCAAGATGGTAGATGCTTATACAGCAGAATTCTGCAGATTGAGTCGGTTTGCCCCAGAGATGGTAGCGACGGAGCGCCAGAGGGCTGTGAGGTTTCAGCAAGGGTTTCATCTTGAGCTCTTGCAATTGATAGAGGGGCACAATTACCAGACTTTTGATGAGATATTGACGGCAACTCGAAGGCATGAGATCACCATTCAGAGGATCACAGTAAGGACTGGAGGTCAGAAGAGATCTCACAGTCAGCTTGAAGGAGGAGGGGGAGCAGCGCCCCGAACAACCGCACCATCCCTTGGCATTCGCATTCACGATGGGGCAATACGAGGGCCAGCACCACCACCCAGGCAGCAGCAGCAACAAAAGAAGAATCAGCAACCCCCAGCGGACTGTACTTATTATGGGAAGATGGGGCACACTAGAGATGTGTGTTGGGCATTGAACGGACTGTGTTTGATATGTGGAAATCCAGACCATCGGGTTACCACATGTCCCATGAATTCGAGGTCAGGAGGACCAGTGCAGCAGTTTCCTGCTCTGCCAGCACCAGGGGCAGGACAGTATCGAGGACCAGCAGTGGCAGTGAGACCATTGGCCCAGCGTCCGTTAATGCCACAGGCTCAGATGTTTCGGCAGCAGGGACCGCCGATACAGCAACACCAGCATAGACCACCCCAGCATCATCAAGGCAGGGGCCAGCAGCAGCACCAGGCTAGGCCACCGCATGGAAACCAGCAAGGAGGTCGAGGGCAGGCATTCATACTGTCCTTGGAGGAGGCATTAGCATCGGGAGATGTTGTGGCAGGTAACATTCTCGTTGCCTCATATCCCGCAGTAGCATTGTTTGATTCAGGAGCATTACACTCATTTATATCTGCACAATTTGCGACACGGCTAGGAATGGAGTTCGAGGCATTGCCAGGGAGGTTGAATATACTCACTGGTAATGGGCTCGTAGGAGTTAGTAGAGTTATTCAAGCGTGTAGTGTTGTAGTTTGCGGGCATTCCTTACCCGCCCAGTTGATAGAATTTCTTGTTGGAAATTTCGACGTTATCTTAGGCATGGACTGGCTGAAAGACAGTCATGCGACAATAGATTGTCGTAGTGGGAGTGTATCTTTTGATATTCCAGGGATGAAGAGATTCACCTTAGTCAGATCAGAGGCAACTCAGCAAGAGCAAGGAGTAATAACGACAATGGAAGAAGTTCAGTTTTCGAAGGTAGTTGAAAAATTTCTAGATGTATTTCCCGAAGAACTTCCAGGTTTACCACCAGTTAGAGATATTGAGTTCAGTATAGAATTGGCACCAGGAACTAAACCGATATCAGATCGAGTTTACAGAATGGCGGATTCAGAGCAGGCTAAGGTATATCAGCACATAGAGGAACTGAAGGAGAAGAAGTTCATCCAAGCTAGCGTGTCACCGTGGGCAGCACCAGTGGTACTTGTGGAAAAGAAGGATGGATCATCCAGATTGTGTATCGACTACAGGAAGCTTAACGCGGCAACAGTGAAGAACAAGTACCCATTACCCAGGATCGACGACTTATTTGATCAGTTAAGCAAAGCTAGAGTTTTCTCCAAGATAGATCTTCGTTCAGGGTACCATCAGGTGAGGGTTCGGAAGGAAGATATTCCCAAGACAGCATTCAGGTCGAAGTATGGGCATTATGAATTCTTAGTAATGCCGTTTGGTTTGACCAATGCTCCAGCAATATTTATGGATTTGATGAATCGTATCTTTATGCCATACTTAGACCAGTTTGTCGTTGTGTTTCTTGACGACATTCTCGTATACTCTGCTAGTGAAGAGGAGCATGAAGACCACCTCAGAAAAGTGTTACAGGTTCTGAGAGAGAACCAGTTGTATGCCAAGCTCAGCATGTGTGAGTTCTGGACGGATCACATTTCATTTTTGGGTCACATCGTATCAGGAGCTAGGAGTAGCAGTAGATCCCAAGAAGATAGAAGCAGTAGAAAGTTGGCCAGTACCCAAGACCGTAGCAGATGTGCGGAGTTTCTTGGAGTTGGCAGGATATTATAGAAGGTTTGTGTCAGACTTTGCAAGGCTTTCAGCACCCATGACCCGCTTGACCCGAAAGGATGTACCATTCGTTTGGTCGGCAGAATGCCAGTTATCGTTTGAGAATTTGAAACAGAAGTTGATATCAGCGCCTATTCTTACATTGCCAGTTGGACCCGGAGGTTTTACCGTATATTGTGATGCATCAGGTAAAGGACTTGGATGTGTCGTCATGCAGCGCGAAAAGGTGATAGCGTATGCATCTAGGCAGCTTCGGGACCACGAAAAGAATTACCCAACTCATGATTTGGAGTTGGCGGCAGTAGTATTTGCTTTGAAGCTATGGAGACATTATTTATATGGTGACCGAGTGGACATGTACACAGACCATAAAAGTCTGAAGTACATCTTTACTCAGAAGGAGCTGAACATGAGGCAGAAAAAATGGTTAGAGCTGATCAAGGATTATGACATGGAGCTTCAGTATCATCCAGGCAAGGCTAATATGGTAGCAGACGCTCTTAGCAGAAGAGGCGGCGCATTTATGTTGACAACGCAGAAGCACATCTGAGAAGACCTTCAGGAGATGGGCATCGAAGTTATACTTCCTAATGATATAGGAATTCTGGCGAGTCTACAAGTTCAATCCGACTTGGTAGACAGGATCAAGGCAGCTCAGGCACAGGACCCAAGGATTCAGAAGCTTAGGGCAGAATGTGAGTCAGGGCTCAGAAAAGAGATACAAATCCACGAAGATGGTACACTTAGGTTTGGATCGTGCCTATGTGTACCTAGTGGAGATATCAGACATAAAGTTATGACAGAAGCTCACAGTTCTCAGTATTCTATACATCTTGGAGGGACCAAGATGTACCAAGATATCAAGCAGCACTTCTGGTGGAACGGGATGAAGAGGGAGATAGCTAGGTTTGTTTCTCGTTGCTTGATATGTCAGCAAGTAAAGGCAGAGCAGCAGAGGCCAGCTGGATTATTGCAACCACTTTCTATCCCGGAATAGAAGTGGGAACACATCACAATGGACTTTGTGACCGGTTTACCAAGATCACCAAGTGGTAAGGACGCTATTTGGGTGATAGTAGATCGACTTACAAAGGTAGCACACTTTCTTCCTTTCAGAATGGGACAATCTACAGAAAAGTTGGCAGAGTTATACTTGCAACAGATAGTCAGGCAGCATGGAGTCCCTGTCAGTATTGTGTTAGACCGAGATACCCGTTTCACATCACATTTTTGGAAAAGCTTACATCATAGTCTGGGCACCAAGTTGAGATTTAGCACGGCTTACCATCCGCAGACGGATGGGCAATCAGAAAGGACAATTCAGACTTTGGAAGATATGTTGCGAGCTTGCACCCTAGATTTTGGAGGATCTTGGGAAAGCCACCTGCACTTAGTTGAGTTTTCATACAACAACAGTTATCAAGCCAGTATCCAGATGGCACCATTTGAAGCACTATATGGTAAGAAGTGTAGATCGCCACTAGCATGGGATGATATCGGGGAAAGGAAGATGCTAGGCCAAGAAATGATTATCCAGACGGTTGAAGTGATTAAGGGAATTAGAGAGCGACTTCGTGTTGCGCAGGATCGACATCGTCATTGGGCGGACCAGCATCGTAGGCCGCTAGAGTTTTCTGTTGGGGACCATGTGTTCTTGCGGATCTCACATACCCGTGGGGTCATTAGATTTGGTGTTCGCGGGAAGTTGAGCCCACGATACGTAGGCCCATTTGTTATTCTTAATAGGGTAGGCGATGTTGCTTATCGTTTGTCTCTTCCACCTTCGTTACGAGAGGTGCATGACGTGTTTCATGTATCTCAATTGCGAAGGTATGTATCGGACCCCAGCCATATCCTCGATCATTCAGAACTGGTTGTTGGTACCAACCTGTCTTACGAGGAGCAGCCTATGTCCATCTTGGACCGAAGAGAGAAGATACTCAAGAACCGAACAATTAACCTTGTCCGGGTTGCTTGGGGTCATCACTCTTTGGGAGAGTCAACGTGGGAACGTGAGGATGATATCCGATCACGGTATCTACACCTGTTTGACTCACAAGGTATATCTTTTTCTGTGTACCTTGATTGTCTTGATTCCTCATGCTTATCACCTTATGGGTAGATTTGCTTGATACCGTAGATTGTTAAATATAGATATGTTACTTGCTATGGACATTGTAAAATGATTACTTGATTTAATTGCTTGTACTTAGATTAGTTTAGCCCCGATGTTTCTATCCTGCTTGGATTTGAAATTCCGAGGACGAAATTTTTCTAAGGTGGGTAGAGATGTCACTCCCCGTTCCCAGAATGCGTATTTTTTTAATATACATGTACAGCTCATGAGTATTTATTTAATATTTATCATATATTATCCTGTATTTAAATTCCTCTAGTTCATGTTTATTAATTATCTGCTCTTTAATTTTCATGTTAATTAATTTCTTACAATTTTATTATCTGTATTTTTTTCCCTGCTTTTATTTCCTGCTTTTAGTCTTGCTTATGTGGTTCGGCCTAGGTTAGGTTCTCGGGTTCATTGATGAATCCGAATCCAACCCGGCCCATTAGCTCCTACCTACCACCCCTTCCATATTTAAAGCCACCCTCTCACATTCTCACCATTACTCATCTTCTTCTTCTTCATTACTCTCTCCACCTACCAAACCGTAGGCAAGTACAACTTGCTCCCCATGAGAACCCATGTTTTTGTAGTTCATTTATCTTCCTCGCAAGATCCTAAGAGAGTTTACAACTTGGCATTTTTCATTTCGAAGTCTTAATTTTTGTAGATCTAAAAATGAGTTATTTTCGGAGTTTGGTGGCTTTGATCTATCAAACTTCTTTGTTTTCAAGTTTTGATGGTTCCATGTTATAGAGAAGTTTATTCTACCCAATTTTGACCTTTGGAAAGTTGGATTTGGACTTGTTTTGACCAAGTTATGGACTTTTGAAACTTTGGGGTGCAACCATGGAGTTCTTGCTATTTGGAGAAGACAGTGAGCAGTGTATGCTAGCTTTTTAGCTTGCGTCACTGAGCTGTGCGCGCTCTTTAGCGCAGAGCAGTATGGAGTCCATACGCTGCCTTTTTAGGTAGCGTGTGTCTTGCATACGCTACCTTTTGGGAGCGTATGACTTGCATACGCTCACTTGGATGGTCAGGAGTCGTATGGAGTTCATACGCTGCCTTTTGGAAGCGTATGACTTGCGTACGCTTACTTGGATAGTAAGGAGTCGTATGGAGTTCATACGCTGCCTTTTGGAAGCGTATGACTTGCATACGCTCACTTGGATAGTAAGAAGTCGTATGGAGTTCATACGCTGCCTTTTGGAAGCGTATGACTTGCGTACGCTGGCTTGGATAGTAAGGAGTCGTATGGAGTTCATACGCTGCCTTTTGGAAGCGTATGACTTGCGTACGCTGGCTTGGATAGTAAGGAGTCGTATGGAGTTCATACGCAGCCTTTTGGAAGCGTATGACTTGCGTACGCTGGCTTGGATAGGGAGGAGTCGTATGGAGTCCATACGCTGCCTTGAAGAGGAGTCGTATGGAGTCCATATGCTAGCTTGACCTGAGCGTAGCATGACCTGAGCGTACGCTGGCTTGAGCGTAACTTGACCTGAGCGTACGCTGACATGAGCGTAGGCTGACATGAGAGTAGCCTGCTTACCCTGGATCTTCTATAGCCCTGTATATTGATATCTTATTAGATATTTAACGTCCATTTTATATCCTTACGCCTTTTTGCATAAACTTGATATAATCATGATATGTTGATATTTCTGTTAAATATAGATTGTTACGTGGGATGTACCATGTGTCGTGAATTGAGTTATAGATACCCCGATTGACTGGAATTAAACCCTGAGAGTTGTAGACTCGACCCCACTAAATACTAGTTGACTTTTATGTCTTGTCACCATTGATAATGATTGTGACCTTGACTAATAATTGATCATGCGTTCCTAGTTGGAACTAAGAGACTGGCTAGTCGTCTTATTGAATTGAATGAATGAGACACGTTCATATGAATTATGAACTATTGAAATCGACTGGCTAATCCCGAATATTGGCATACAGGCACATGCAGGCTTCAATTCATTTATTATTTATTTATCTTACCAAAGAAACATGTGTACTTTATGGTCAAGGCATGATTACTCCGTGGTTAGTTTTGATTGTTGCATTACGCTATGTAAGACCTACAACCTGACCGCACTGGTATCATTGTAGAGTTGTGCATATCGTACCCCGTACGAAAGTACTCATTTGAATGACCATGATCCACGACATGGGATTTCACTCAACGTAGGGACTATTAAGTTAAATAAAATAATGATTGCATGGAGAGAATGGATTCCCGAGTTCTTACATGGCAGCCCCCTTGGGACAAGTAGTACCCGACGGGCCGGCTGGTTCCTACAGATACTGTAAACCTGCCACACGGGCAGGGAACAGTATCTGCTTATATTATTATTATATATAGTATATTGACGGGCGTCCTGCTAGGACTCGTCTAATTCATGCATGGCACACATGATTAACTGGATAGACTAGCCTTGCTCGCACATAGTAAGAACTGAGGAATCCCTATTGCATAATTCCAGGATAACTTGGTACTCAAAATAGCAAGCCGTAGGATTTGATTGGCCGTTCAAGATGATTTGTTTGTGCACTGTACCTACTCTGTTACTTAACTAGGATGATCAGAATGTCAGGACGTGACGGGCCAACTTCTGTCCTTGTTTGGTTGGGAGGTTGGTTCGAAGTGTCGTGATGTTATGTGAATCCTAGTGGCAAGCAGAGATCTATTTATCATATTTCTCATTACTGATTTTAGTTCTCATGTCGTGCTTCCTTGTGGTACTTGCTATTAGAGGTCTAACCTCTCTGGTTTTGCATGGCCAGATTTAGAGCCGGTTCCCGAGGGCTCAGCTTACTTCTACCTCCAAGATGGTCAACACTAGAGGGATGATCGCAGGAGGACTCGAGTGGGTTTCTTACTTCCCCGCTCGTTTTGTTATCTACTTTATACCTTGCCGTTTGGCACCGACATGTTAGTCGGATCGTCTTGTACTTACTTTTACATAATTGTAACTAAAGTCAGGCTACAGCTGATAACAATTGTGTATACTTTTGCTACATCAATCTGGCTATGTTTTGTAAAGCCAGATATCAAGAACATTTTGACAGAGCGTTTGGGACGCCTTACTGCTTTATCTTACATGTTCTCTATTACTGTTTCTTGTTCGAATGATTGAGACAATAGATGTAAAGTGACATAGTGAGACTTTCATGTAGTATGCACCCCCTCGTCTTTAGACAGCATTGATCGTATTATACGGCATTCATCTACCCGTAATACGTAGCTGGCTGAGTCATTCCCCCGCTCTCCAGTATTCTGGTTCTGGGGCGTGACAGATTACCTATTGAGAGTCAATCTCAATGAAAAAGCCCCAAATTGTGAAGTTCCCTTCCTCGAGCAATGTCCAAATGAGATGTTATCCTCCTTGCAAGCTAGCCTCCTTCAACCTCTATTCTAGATTTAAAACCAATTGCAAAAAATTGGGATCAATTTGGTGGAGGAATGGTGAGGAATGATGAAAGGGGAAGAAATTAGGGTTTCTAAAGGAGGATTTCTAAAAGAGGTGAGTGGTCATGAAGAGAGACTTTATAGGAGGAAAATTAGGTCATAAGTGGCTGTGGTGGCTGGCCAAATGAAGATCTAGGGTAAGAGTTTCTCATGGTGGGCTTTGGACCAAGATTGTTAGCTAGCTAGCTCAACTCCTTAGCCATAAGTCCAAATGCAAAACTCTCCCAATCCTCTCATGAAACCTAGCCACACTCAAGTCAACTAAGACCAACTTAAGTTAGATTAGGGTCTGACACCATTCTACCATGTTAACTAAGTCACCAAAGTCAAAGTCTAACTCTAGGTGCTAGTTTCTATAGTCTCAACTAGCAAAAGTCAAAAATCACAACACCAATGCATTAAATAATAAAATAATTCACAAAAATCAAAATGACCAAAATACACTCAAACTAAAATGTGGTAGTGACATCAAATAACTTATAACACATTTTACATTAATAAAAACAAACGTGTTCATACAATATTCAACGAGTACATCAACAAAAAGAAACTTGTTCATAGAACCACATTCGATACATGATACCAACCCCATCACCAAAGACTAAAGTGCCAAAATACAACAAAATACCATTAACCGAAGCACACAGCTTCACAAACATAAGATACCCGAAACCGAAGTCCGTAGCTTCACAAACACAAGGTACCTGAAACCGAAGCCCCCAGCTTCACAAACCATCATTCATCGAATCCCTATACCAAATTAAAAACACATTGTTAGCTTCAAAATTTAGTGAAGTTAGAAGTATTAGAGCTAATATCTACTAGGTATAGTTACTATAAAAGTATCAGTGCTAATATCTACTAGTAGTGGCTTCAAGGTGAAAAAATTGATATTATGTAATACCAATCAAATTTGCTTCCAGGTCTTCCTTACTATTACTTTAACTGCAATTTCTATATCATATCGAAAAACGAAACAATGAACAACACGAGAAAATAAATACTTCAAGGTGGGGATCAAGCTGGTATCTCAAAAGAGATTTATTTCGAATAAAACAAAATCTGGTAATTTATCCTATATAGAGGCCTTAATGAGAGGCATTGACATCTAACCATGCAGTGTTTCAAAATTTTCGTATAGTGAAAGCTATATTTCTAACCATCATAAATGGATGTATTCCACAGTACAACCTGAATAAGGATTAATTCGACGGAGAAAAGGAGATAGCAAGGTGCACCTCATCTCCGACTGATCTCCTTCTCTTTGGCTTTAAACATATCATATGCAGACTTAAATTTGAGTTCCAGATTAAATTTGTAGACAATTTAATCACCTAAAGGATTTTTTGGAAAAAGTGAGAGCAAGTATTAGTTGTCGAATGCATGTATTAGTGTCGACTATTGCCATTTAAATATAGAAGAATTTGCTTACTCAAATTTCTGTATAACTCATAAAGAAAAATATGTATATCAACAGAGCGGTGAGGATGGGGTTGTCCTATCCTGCTTGACTTCTTTTGGCTATTCCATCATGTGTTATTTTTGCTACAGCAGAAAGTTTTATGATATTCTACACCTTATATTGACCATGAGTTCTAAGAAACAAAAACATAGTTGACAATGCATTTCAATTTTCCCTAATTTTAGTCTATTTTATCCTTAGAGTTCTAGTTGAGTGATAAAGATCATTTGAAAATGGAGATACAGGATACCCTTTAGTATGATAGGAGTTAAATAGAATACCAAAAACTTTGGTGGTCAACTTCACTGGTCTCATCTCCTCTCCGAACCTATCATACACATTTTGAAGAACGAGACACAGATGTCAAGATGATCAATTTTGTCAATAAATTAGATACATACTACGTCTTAATCCCATTAGCTGGAACCAAAAGCCATTCCGCTGGAGGCATCAATAGGAAATAAGAAGTTAAGATACACTTAAAAGATAGTAAATTAAACTAGTGAAAGTATGATTTATAATAGTACAGTATACCAAGGGAATCAATATTGGGAATTGTGACAGAAACTGCAAGAAAGCGAACACTTGCCAGAGGAGTAGTATTCATATCTCTACTCCGAGAAATCTTTTTTATTCTGCTAATTACTGCTTCCAAAGCAGCTCCACGTGGATCATTTAGTAGGTGGACTTCATCAATAAGTACAAGGGCAATATCACTGAAAAAACTCAACCCACCATCCCTTGCACCATGTTGAGTCACAGCATCAAACTTCTACAGAAAGGTAACATCAATCTCAGAAAGTTTTACATAAGTTTAGGTATATAAAAATTGAATATTGGTCAATTATGACGCGTTAATAGAACAAAAGTATTCGACTGTCACCTCAGGAATACTTAGAATTATATCTGCCTCCTGTACATTCTTCGTATTATACATTTCACTGTCACCTGTCATCTCTAGGCAACTAACTCCCAATCTACCGAGTTTCATGTTCCAATCACGGAGCTTTTCCTGTACCAATGCCTTGGATGGTGCTATGTAGATCTTTTACAAGATGGGAAAGAAGGATTCAGGCCCCAATAGCACACTTAACACTATACAGTTTGTTGAGGTTGCCCATGTAAATGTAGAATAATCAGTTACTATCAGGACATATTGAACTAAGATATTAACTGACGGGCTCAATAATTCTATTTACAACACCAACAATATTGTGGGACCTATCAAGCTGGTTTCAGAATAACACTGGTATATCATGAAACTGAAGATTTATTATTCAATCCAAATAGATTCCCTAAATTGAGTTAGTAACAGCTACATCAGAATAGAACTAACAACAAATAATTTTGGATAGAAGTGAACAATAATCTAATTTGTTTCCAGGCCCTGCTATATGAATATGGACTCCGGACGAAACAAATCACCAAAGTACATAGACGTGAACAATAATCTAATTTGTTTCCGGGCCCTGTTATATGAATATTAACTTGGTGCAATGAAAATTCACTCCAAAAATCGCAATTTGAAATTGAAATTAATACAGATCATAGTTTTCGAGTATAGTTTGAGTCTATAACCTGAAACTGAAAGTGGAACGGAAGGGTGCTGGCAAATCTGCGACAGAATTCAGCAAATACCGATCATGAAAGGATCCTATTTTGCCAATAGTAGCCTAGTCACACCTAATTCACATGAAGAAAAACTTGTATAAATTTAGATTGTTAGGAGAAACAGATAACAACAGGTTTAAATTTCAAAAATAAAGAACTACATTAGTTGGCATCACCACCGAACCCTAACCCATTAGAACTCCCGAATTTCAACATAAACCAAAATGTCATCCAAAAGCTCCATAAATTCGATTGGACAAAACATCATAAGCTTGATCAAAGATTATATCGAGAAATTGTATAGATTAGATCAGGGTTTAACAAAAAGCATAAAATTTAGGAAAATTGAGCTCAAACCTTTGTTTATTTCAAGGAACTCGGTAACTAATAGAATCTATTGAGACCTAATAGAATCTATTTACCAACTTATCTCCTATGGACAAACAATCGTCAATAATTATGACATAATTTGCAACTAAACACTGAAAATTCGAAAAACCAAACCATTAGAAGCTTCGCATTTCCATTAACTAATATCATATTGAGAATTGCATGAGAAATTAGTGAAAGGTTTTACGAAAGAGCATAAAATTTAGGAAAATCGAGCTAAAACCTTCAACTTTTTTTCTTTCAAATAGCTCAGAGATGACATGAAGAAAAAAACTTAGTTAAATATGTTATTCGGATCTAACAAGCACTATTTTGCCATTTTTTTCTCCTAAGAACAAGCAATTATAAATGATTACGAGAGATCAAAATATAAAAAAAATTAATAATTGCAATCATAGCTATTACTACCAAACCCTAACCCATAAGAACCCCAATTGCAACATAAACCCCAATTGCAAACTCCAAGGTTGTCAGGAGCCGAGCATCGGGCAAGCAAGGCCATTGTTGAAGCAGCTGAGTCTTCTCTTGAAGGGGATAGTCCTTTATATAGGCTGTTCACGTGGTCCAAGCACGAGCCAGACATCGGTTAGAAGGAAGCTTACAAGTTAAGCTAAAGCTCCACTCCATGTCAGATGACAGTACTGCGAGTGACCGAAGGAACGTGACTCTGAACCTCCTATGCTAAAGAGATTCGCGATCCCTACAAAGACGCAAGAGACTCCAATATCGAGAAGCCATCAGGAGCCCATGCTCTGAAAAGACGACTCAGGACAATTAATGCTAAGAGCTAGGCGTGACACCAGCCATTACCTAGCTCGTACAGTTCGGGCACGTGTTCATGCTTCTGTTCAAAGTATCCCGAGCATGACCCAAGTTTGGGACACTTTGAAGGGGGTCTTGTAGAAGCATGAAAAATTCCAGTTGAAGACATCCCTTCGCCAAAGCGCAGAAGATGCAAAAAATTAAGGCTCGGTGCTAAAAAGACAAAACAGAAGATATGGAGAGAAGTCCCTTTATTGTTATGTCTACCAAAGTAGAGTACAGATACATCGGGACTATACATAAGGGACTAATTCTGTTCTTCTACAAAAGATCTAGTACAGATTCGACAAAGCCTAGAGGGATCTACATGGGATGCAGTCTTCATCGAATCGCAGCCTTCCTTCTTTTCGACACGCACGCTGGAAGATTAATCTCCATCGAAGCGTGTTCTGACTTTCTTGTGAGCGCAACCTCAGAAGCAAGATGGTGGTAGGCCCCCTCCCCTTCTTTTACTTCAGAAGCAGTATCTTCACTCTAGAGACGCAGCTACCTGCCTGCGCCAATCTCAGACGTGCAAGGGCGTCATACCCTTCCCTTCACAGCCAATGCCTTCATTGTTCAGAGGCGCAGCTACTTATCTGCGTCCGCATGAGACGCAGGAAGGTGATATGCTCACACCATCTCCATTCCCACGGTGTAGTCGTTTGCTCCAGTTCAGAAGCTTAAGTCACTTTTCTACAAGAGACTTGGGAACTCCCATCGCAACAAATGCAAGTCAGTCTATCGATCCAAAAGCACACTAACCTCGCCAACCTGAAGCAGAAGCCTACTTGTCGACTACAACACAGTGACTCCGGTATCCCGAAACACAGTTTCGTAAGTTGCTGTAACACCCACTTTTCTAAATTGAGGGTAATTTTGAACATTTGTAAAATTTTATTATTTAATAATAGGATTTATAATTTATGGGAATTTTTAATTAATTTAATACTATTTAAAATTGGTAAATTATAATTTTGATGTGTTAGCTAGTGAACTCTAGAACTGTTGAGCCTAGAGACTAACCATGACCATGGAGACCTAACCATGTGATTAGAATGACTATTTATAACTTTTTAGGCTAAGGGTATTCTGGTCATTTTGTGACTTTTGAATTATATAGGATTTTGATTAATTGGTGAATTTTAGATTATTTTAATAATAATTAAATTGATGTATTATGATTTTGGTCATTTTTTATATTTTAATATTTTGGGAAAATTTTATATTTTTAATATTGTTTTTATTGGATTTGTTTAGTCAGGTTTGAGTTTCGTCTCGTTCCGACTTGTATTGTGACCCGGGTAGCTTAAACTCTAGATGGGATCCAATAATAAGTTATGCATGGCTCACAAGACCCAACATTTAAGTTAGTTAATTAAATTAATTTTATCATGTTAGAATGGTTAAGTTAGAGACTCAAAACTAGATCATTTTGACCCCAAACTTGAACCTAGTCTAGACTTAACCATATGAGACTAGAGAGGGACAATTAGGACATTTCCCATTAGTCCTAATAGACACTTTATGGCAGTCAACTTTAGGAGAGAATGACTCATTTCATTCATTACAATCTTGCCTCTTTTATTTTCCTTTTGTTCTTCACCAATTTTAGAGAGCCTTTCCATTGATTTAATCTCCAAATCAAATCATTCCTTCACCAAACCTTCCCTCAATCATTCCCATTCTCCAAGGGAAGGGTGCTACCAAGGATTGGAAGAGGAGTGCAAGGAGGAGTGTCCACTTTGAGGGATCTTCGTATCGGAGCCGTGTCCTAAAGGATTTTATTGGGATTCCACTTCCAATAGGTAAAACCCATCCTCTAAATCGATTTCCTTTTCATATAAATTAGTTTTGAATCCGTAGGATCCATCCTCATGCATGTGTCCCATTTAGATTCAAATTTGAGGCCATTTGGAGCTCCCTTGAAGATTTTAGATATGTGTCTTGTGTCCTACTTGATAGATCCCAAATTAGGACACCACATGTGTATGTATGTATGATAATAGTTTAAATAGATATTTAAATTTAGTTTTATAATGGTTAGAGAGTGGATTGATCTTAGTTAGGATGGTTAGAATGAGTTTCATTTGTATACCTATGTTTGTATCCAAGTATCTTGGCCTATATGTGTTCTTTTGTCAATTCGTCATAATTTTTATCCACATTTTTATTAACCAAAGCAACTTAGAAATGTCATAACTTTTAGCTTAGAACTCCGATTTATCTTCCGTTTTTTAAAAGAACCGTATCGAAGTTAGCTTTCCAAATATATATTTTAATAAGCCAAATTCTTTATGTAACTTTCTGTAGAATTATTTGAGTGTCAGCTGTACGAAAGACGAACGTGTTTTGGTATTTTGGCGATTTCGGGAGCTTCCGGACATGAAAATGTGATCCGTTTGAAGTTTCGGAAAGCTAACAGGAAGGGCTACGACATACTTTAATCTTAGAATTTAGTGAATGCCCAATTGGTACAGTATTGGTTTAAGTAGAAGAGTGGACTATACGATATATGCATTTTGTGTAACCTATGAGCCTATGTAGTATGGGTATTAAATGAATATAGAGTATGTAATACATGATATGTTAGATGAATGAAATGATATATATATATATATATATATATATATATATATATATATATATATATATATATATATATTTTATAAAAAAAAAATATACATATATATATATATATATATATATATATATATATATACATATATATATATATATGTGATATATATCCTCTTTACATTAATGTATATATATGGTTGAATGCAAGCATGTAGAAATGCAATTAATATAATGTACGTAAGCAATGCATAAATGCATGAATGAAAAAATAATATACAATGTATGCATGAAAGTATATAGTGAATGCTAGATATGAATGCAAGGTATACATGTAATGATATATATGAATACATAATATATAAATAATATAATGCAATATATAATGATAGTATGTATGGTAATGTAGAATATATGATGCAAGCAGGTATATGTCCACTGTTTTCCCTTTTTTTTACATTTTTCTTCCCTTCCCTTTCCATTTCAGTTTTTCCTTTTTTTCCCTTCTATTTTTACATGTTATATACAATGTATATAATGTATAGATGCATGTAAGTATGTAATATGCATGAATGAATGTCATATATGAATGAATGAATAAATCAAAGGTATAAGTAAAATATAATGCATTGTAATGAATGTTAACATATATAATGTATAAAAGTATGTATGTAAATGTGCATGAAAATATATCTATGTAACTATGTAATATGCATGATGTAACATATGCCTATATATATAAATATGTATGTAATGTGGATATGCATGTATGTATAAAGGTATGTATTTATATATATTATCTATTTTATATTATGCATTGTTGTGGTTCACATTGTCTTGTGATTGTGTGAGTGCTAGCCTAGGCTTGGTTAGGCCTAGTGAGACTTGTTAGACTTGTTTGGGCTAGGACTTGACCTAGTTGACCTAATTTGACTAATGTGGTTGACTAGAGTTGACCAAGTGTTAACTTTAGTCTAGTTTGACCTAGACATCATGCAGATGTATTGTACATTTCATTTATCATCTCTCGTATACATCTTGACCTGTGCTGCTCTAAATAGGACTCTGTGGCTTCAGTTTGGACCTCTATACCTATCAGCTGTTCAGTTTATCAGGCGAGTACATTCTCTGATAGTTCTCTCTTTTAATTGCCAATTACTGTACTTCAGTTATAGTTAGTTTTATGTGATTCTCTGTTACAACACGTATGGATATTTCTGGATTTATGTATGCGACACACATACTATACTTATCTGGCCTCTATTACTGGAATCACTGGAATTATTCCGGAATCTATTTATGGAATCATCATATTTTGGCTGGACTCATCTCGATTCTCGTGTCGAATTCTGGATTCATTTGTATTGCAGGGCAGAAAAATATTGAGTAAGACATGTAGACATACCCCAAATCTGGAATCTCCCAACTGGAATCTACTGGAAGCATAGCCATCTCTCGTTTGATCAGTGAGAGATGTGTCTGATTACCTACAGCCGTTTACATGTCGATCTCAGTATTTTAAAACACACTATTAGAGTATAGCTGGTCTCACCTGGATTCTTGATCACTACCTAGAATCATCTTGTACTGGATTCATCTTGTATTAGATTCATCTCGTACTGGACTTATAGTAGTTTCACACTTATTTTGCAATTGCTGTCTGGACTTATTATGTTACTTCAGTTAAGCTAGATTTATTTTATAGTCTTCATTGCCATCATTCTTCTCTTGTTTTAGATACTTTACTTTCCTTGTATCTTACTGCTTCTCTATACTATCACCTAAAAATAAACTGCCATATTCATCAATAAAACTGTCTATAACTGCTTTATAGTTCTCTGTCATTTACTTGGATTTTCTAGATAAGATTGTGCTCGTTCATGTCCTGACTGGACCTGTTGATAAATTTTACAGATAGATTGGAGGTTGCCTGCTAGCCTAGAGGAGACATAGTAGAGGTTGTATAGATAGTTATTTTAGTTGTCTTGAGTTGTATTTACTTTATGGATTACTGTATTGAGATTTGAGATATTTTCTGGGTTTGTGTATCTTAGACACTTAGACTTCTATCTGCGATATCTCTTTGTGGATTTCATATTTTATCTATCTTTTATTATGCTCTACCTTAGATATGATTGAGACTGTATTTGCTATGTCACCTCCATTCGGAGTGTATATACTGCACAGGTACCATTATATTGTTAGATGTTTGACCTAGGACATCGTTCTACCGCCGACACTGCGGCGTAGGCTGGGCGTTGTTACGCGCTCGTACCCTCACAGTAGGTGCGGGTCGTGACACGTTTTTAGTGGTGGCCCATGCAGGTCGAGTTTGTGTAGTGGTATTCGAACTAGAGTACCACTACAGCCTGCAGTAGGATTAGGATATATTTTGAAGGTACTCAATCACAGTTAGGATCCCTTGAGAGATTCCTGGGATGACCCTTGAGAATCTCATTATAAAATATCTCGAAATTTGATTCTAATAGTTTATATTTATCTTTCTTGGTTAGTTAATGAATTTGATTTTTGGGTATCCATTGTTGATTTAATTTAATTTTGTCAAGATGAAATTATATGGGCTAGGTCATCAAAGTTATGGAATCTAGTCTTCTACAGTCACATTAGCCAGCATGGTGAGGACATATAGTCTGACTTTGGATATATTTCTCGGATGTGGAAATTTAAGGTTTTTGCAGCCAAGCTAGCGGCATCGCAAAATTTTTAAATACCATGATTCTAGAGGCATGTGCCTAAGTCGAGGACTTTGTGATTATCGTAGCCTTGCTTACTAGAATGACGAGGATTTAGAGTACCATGATTTTGGATAGACGTATATAATTATCAGATTGTACCTTAAATGTTCTTGAACAAGTTTTCTCTACTTTTGTTTCAGTCATTCTCAAAAAAAAGAATTATTATTTGTTTTGTTTGTTTTGCTTCTCATTATTTAACTTAGGAGTAGCTTTAGCTGTATTATAAACCTTGTGTAACTTCTTACTATGAATTTCTTCTTAATACATTGAATCGATGATTTTGTTAGACCTTATCTTGGATTTGATATTACAGCTCTGGTTTCAAAATGGTTCTTCTTTTAAACAGTTAAGCAAAACAGATTTTATCGTTATTTTCTTCTTGCTATTATTCTTGTATTAAATAATAATAATAATAATAATAATAAACTGTCTTGATTACATCAATCACCTACTTGGAATCTTGGTAGGAATCTAAATGTTGGTCTTGATATGGAATTTGATTTTTATATTAGGACATGAGAATATATATATAGCGGACACAGACACTTTGCCTGACACGTATGCATGCTACACTTTGATTACCAACCCATCTAAATACATATTAATATGGTTGATGTTAAATTCTTAAAACCCCAATATCTCTGACACAATACAGTATCAGAGAATAGTTCTCTATTTTTTTTCCAGTTTAAATTCGTAATTTAAATATAAATATATATATTAGTTGTTTACATCACTGTACATGTATGTTATATACATAGTTTCAATTCTTAAAGAAATTGGTTAGGTTTGTGTTTGAATTTGTCAAATCTGAGACCGTGTGCATATTAACCCTTAATACTGGATTCCAAATGTTTAGTTCAATTTGTCATTTTTTTTAATGTAATATTTTGAGGTATATACAT
>JANAVB010034484.1:0-22741 GCA_029216955.1 Iris pallida | reverse complement strand
ATATATATATATATATATATATATAATAAGATTATATATATATATATATTTATATATATATTATATATATATTATAATGAATATAGATATATATATATATATATATATATATATATATATATATATATATAATGACTGATGATGTGGACATTAAGTCATTGTGAATTGCATTGTCTAGATCTAAACAACCAACTTCACATTCTCTTTGCCATGTCAACTTCACAATTTATTTCACATTTGCATTGGAGAAGTACTTTTGGAAAAAAAAAAAAAAAACTTGTCGTTCCTATGTGACAACCATTTTTTTCTTTCCAAACTCACAATGGGGTTGGAGATGCTCTTAATGTGCTCAAAGATGAAGGAATATTTTCCAGAACCTGACATTTGCCAAGACTACCTCTAAGGGCTCGTTTGGATCAAGTTTTTGTATTTCTAAGAATAGGTTTTCAATTCCTTTTCCATGGGAAAGGAATTCAACATTCCCATACTCATGTTCGGTTAGGTTGGGAATAGGTAGTTCAAAAATTTAAAAATTTTCATCTCCATTTTTTGTTTACAAAATGATAGAAATATTAATTTATTTAGTTTTTCTTTAATACCCTTTCATTAATTTCATAATGATTCACATGTTTGGGATAGAAATTGAAAATTTGAAAATAAAGAGAGGGTATAACCGTCCAAACAAAATAGCCAAATATCATTCCTAGGAAAGCAAATATATTTCCAGGGGGACTTGGGAATAGCTTTTCCAAGTCAATGGAAATAGCTTTCCCACCTAAGCTCCTCATATTCCCTCCTCATTTCCAATCCTAAACATACCAAACATGGATAAGGAATTCAAAATCCATTTCCAAGCCATAAAAACTTGAACCAAACGCCCCCTAAAGGTATCGCGCCTCGTGTTAATGAATTGTTACAGAGAGGGTGGATATCACAAGAGCTTCTTTAGGTATTGTACCGGTAAGCAAATCGTCTCCAATGGCTAGGTATTGTAATCTAACTACAATATTTCCATGGCTGCCTGCAGGTATTTGTCCTGTTAGTCTATTAGTACTCAGATCAAGAACCATCGCTTGACTGAGGTTGCCCAGTGAGCCCCGGCTCACCATGAACCTTGATTCTCCTCCATTCACTCGATAAGGAGTGCGTGCATGCATGTACAAGGGGAATCACGGCTCATGGTGAACCCGGCAAACTGAATAATTTCTCGGGTGGAAGGGATGTCTCTCCAGAGAACTGGTTTGAGCTCAAGTCGATTCCATTTAAATTCTGTAGCATCCCTATAGATGCGGGGACAGAACCTGGGAACGGGAACAAGTTCAAGGACCGTTCCCGCGCACCGCACTCGGCCCGCCTGTCACCGAGGCAGGGATATGATTAGGGGCTGAAGACCAAGTACTCCCTTTGTACTGTGACAAATCCAGCAAGTATCTATGAATACTAATGCAAAATATAACTGCAGTGCATTGTTGCTGCAACACAAAGGATGAAAGCAACTTTCACACCACTGCCAATGTCAGCAATCTATTGCCACAACACTTATATCTCACCCTCCCACAAATGCCTCACAAATACTACATTACATAACATGTCTTTGGTATTCTTCATCTACAAGACACCAAAAAATTATGTCGATAGGATGACAATCTAGACCCTAGTTCTACATAGGGGATTCTCAGGCTAGCTTATTGTAAAGTAAGTTGATACTATAAATTACTGGAAGAAAAAAAAATATAACAGAAGATGGAAAAAGGAAAAGTTTCTATATAAATGTCATTGAGTGAAATAAAGAGTCATATAATTTATTAACAAGTTGAAACATTTTCATTGCAAATCACATTTGAATCCTCTGCTTTGATTCTTGTGCTGTCCGACTCATCCGCAGGAATGGAACTCGATCCAGGGACCTGGTAACACAACATTATTAAAAAATAAACAATAAAAGGTCACAGTTGAAAGCAACTGCAATAAATACAATAGAATTTAATCCAAGTCTGGCATCACCTTGGAGCATGGTGGTGTATCCACAGCCATCGCTCCAATTCCTTGCTCTTCGGCATTTCTGTGAGTTTCCAGAGGATCAAACGATAGCCGAATCTGCGGAAAGCCAAAAAAAAATAGATATCTTGGTTACCAATTTCAGTTTTCCACAAATTTTTAAGAGGTAATCAAAAATATGATCTTAGCTTCTAACTTTTCAATCTTGTATTTTTGTTTCCCAGTTACAGAGATGTGGATATAATCATCTTTGGGGTGTTGTCCAACCTAAGTTACTGGGGATGTCAAGGAGTTGCGGCTAATCATATGATACTTTAATTTAACGCATATTGGAACCATTGACAAAAAACCTACATATCTAACAATGATCTGTACACCTTCATCTTTCAAATAGGAAGCAAGGACACCCCGGCGAAATTTGGTTCAATGTCCATGTTGTTTAGAACATGTATTAGACGAGCCACAAACGAGAACACTCCAAAATACACTAGGAGACACCAAAATCAACGCTCTGCTTGTGTAACCTTCTCTGTATTGAGTCGCATCCTATTAGTGTCTGCAACATAATCTGCCCAGAATAGTCGTCTGTTCTCATATTACAGAACCCTTTTGACATTTTGGGTGCAGTGTCACTAGGCATCTGGAAGCAGAGGATATAAATATTGCGCAGCCTCCTGTTCTATTAAAATCCACAACACACTAATGTGTTGAGAGAGAGATACAATCATCGCATGCACCGTTGGAGTGGTAAGATTACAGTTGAAAATGTTACTAGTGATGGGTAAACCAAAACATAGATGAAGTCGAAAAAGTAGATAATGAGATTTCGCGGTAACTAAGAACATGGTCCTTTATAAAGCTGAATGTGCGTAATAGATTCATGCACCCAATCTTAAGAAAATGGTATGACACTTGTAGGTTCGTAGTGGAAGCATAATCATATGGGTATTCAAGAACAGTTCATATAGAGCATACATTGGGATCAGCGGACGGAAAACAGTGTGTTTGTGTGTGCCTGCAAATGAACCAAGCTGTTGACAATTAACTAATTTAAGCACCAAAGCATAACAGCTTAACAGATAAGAATCGTGTATATATACCAGTCGAAGCTCAATTGCTAGTTTGCTAAAAACTTTTAAGCCACAAATGAAACAAAGGAAGTGAGTGGATGGTATGACAATATTTTATACTAGAAAATGAACATAGATCTTTAAACCACATTCAGAGTTCACATTTCTTTATGTTAGGCTTGATGTAAATTACTGACAAAAACTATACTCAACAGAAAAATATTATCATTGTTGTATAGATATGTAGTTCTGCGAAAGACACAAGCTTGCAATACCTTTTCTTTCAGTTCATTGTTCAAGATTTCGATATTGGTCCTTGGGCACTGAATATTGTCAAGAATTTTGCTGCAAGCATGCACGGTTCTATTAGCGACAGGTTAACCAATATGAAGGTGGCAAAACAGAATGTTAGAATACCTTCTTGCATTAGGAAGCGGAAAATCATTCATTAAAATATCAGAACCATGATCACGCCTTTCATCCTTATCCTCTCGTTCTTCATCTCCCTGCAATTCAAACAGCAGCGGTAGTTGCATTGTTAAACTGTTTTTCCTTCTTTTTTTTACTAGTCAGGAACTCCATGCTATTATCATAAAATGTTAACGATTTATACAATGTGGTTAACACTTAAAAGGTACAACACTTTAGAATATTGTACTGTGTCATGGGTCATCATACAGGTGTTCAACGTACTATAAGCAGCGTGCAATCACAGTATACAACAGAAACAAAACACTGGTCACTGCAATCAAAGGTATACAACAAAATAGAATGCACTGGATCATTTTATGTGTACGTCCTGTTGCTTTTCCATTTGTGGATTTCTGTTCAGGATATTATATTCTAATAGAAACCGTGTTTTTATTGATTGATGGTATTGAAGAAACAAAGACGAATAAGAATGAAGACCCCCAATGAGACATAAAGCAGGAAATCAGTGGAAAGTATTTGAAGGTCGTAAGGGTGAGGAAACTAACAGAAGATTGATAAGCACATGAAAATGGTGACCACAAAGTAACAAGGAAAAAAGCTTTCTTGACAGGTTCTTCCATTAAGGAAATCACACACAAAAGAAGAAAAAGAAGAAGTTACCTCTGGAAGCTCGACATCTGGTGGTCTTTCCTGAAATTGGACACTGGGTACATGTTGGAGTCTCGAAATATTATCCAGAACCTTATTCTTTATACATTCCAGTATCCTACGTGAGTTCTTATTCTCCATATTACTTGTCGGAACATGAAGGGTGTAGTCTGGGCCAAAATAGCCATGATACTCATGATCAGGCACCTTTTCATCAACTTCTACTCCAAGGGCTACAGCAGTCTGTTCAAAGGTTTAAAGGATATCATAAGTATACAATAAAATGTTCAAGGACAAATATAATAAACCGACCAGGAAAATACAACTGAAATATACTAGATATATTAGGATAACGAATACATCATTTCTTCAGAAGCGTTCATATAGGCCTAGAGATATAAGCTACTTCATGTCGCCGAGAATGGGACCCCCCCTAAAATTAGAAATAAGTTACATGAACCACAGCTTTGTCTAAAACACACTAAGAATGGATGTGTCTACTTATCTGCACTATGAAATAAATGAAAATTCTTTCTATTAATTGCACATGGTAAACATAGACGTCCAGCCACTAGGACAACAATAATGCCTTTCTCGGAAAGTATTGGGGTCAGCTATAGGTCATTTCCTCTTTACTATTAGAAACTATCATATCCTTCTCAGTCTCATTCATGTCCATTATGGTCTAGGGCTGTAAAACGATTCAAACCGTTCGTATTCGGCTCGGTCCAAGCTCGGTTTAAGCTCGTTCGTGGACTAATCGATACCGAGTTCGACCATAGGTTGTTCGACTCGATCTTGTTCGCAAACAGGCTCGAGCTCAGCTCAGTTTATCATATTAGGACTTTTTCTAGTATATGTTATGCCTTTTTAATAGATAGAAATACATTTTGTCTTAGAAATTTTGCTCATTTTTTTGTTCTTTATGTGATGATAAATTTATGATGTAAAGAGCATAAGTAATTCAATAAAAAAGTCTTTAAAACTTGAGAGAAACAGTGTGATAGTCTATACAACATGTTCAATAGGACTTTGACTCGAGCTCGATTCGTTCGATTCTCTAATCAAACCGAGTTCAAACACCATTTTAGAGCTCGACCTTAAGCTCGGCTCGAATCAAACTCGTTCGATAATTAAGTCAAACCAAGCTTGAACACTCTTTGTTCGAGCTCGTTCGTTCAATTTTCAGCCCTATCTATCTCTAGTCCATCACAAACATGTAGAACACATCCAATCATTCGATGCGACTTGGTTAGTTGTTTCCGATGCTTACAATTATATATTAGGTGATATGGATTGACCAAAAAACAAAAAATGTATCATGAATCTACAAGAAAGGAAAAAAAAGGAGAGAAAAAAAATCACAGAGAAATAGGTACCACCAAATAACACTACGAAGTCTGTTGATGGAAAACCAAGGAAAATGGAGCCTAAAAAAAGATACAATTGATTTCCACAAGGAAACAAATCAAAACGAAACAACCAAGCGTTCCCAAAAAAAAGGGAACCACCATAGATATTTTACTGAATTCCATTAGGATACAGAAAACCAACCAACAATCAGATGCCACCAGGAAATGATCCAACAAATGAATATAGAACCAAAAACTCAGTGAACTTAAACCTGTACTACTATTGCATCAAGGTACCTTGTTGCACTCTCACAACAGAGAGAGATGCGCATATATACATATTCATTATACACACACACATAGTAAGTACTCTTAAACAAATAAGAGAATTGTCATGAGTACATTCTCATCAATCATCTCTATATACATACCAATTAATTACAAAGTTCCTTCACTACTCCCATATTCATAACAGAGAGTACATAAACTAAGTTGCCAATAAAAACATGGATTATATTAAAATAAATATTCTGAAAAGAACAGAATACCCAAGTTCTAAAAAAAAATTAGTATTCAATTTTTCTTTCTTTCTATAATTGGAAAAAATTTCCTTTCTCTATTCATATAACCTTCATTAAATACGAGCATACTGATCCCCTGTCCCTTAATAGTACACTAGCTTAATGTCTCTCTCTATATGTGGCCAGTTTCCTCAACATTTTCTTAATAAATAACTCAGTTCAAGCATGGTTAAAATCTTCAAAGATAACAGAAAATGATGGGACGTCAGTACATGTTTGGCAATAAATTTACACATATAGTATAATATATATGCATGCATTTACCTAGTGTATACATACACTAAATGTGGTTCTGTGTGTGTGTGTTCACACATTCTTGTGTTTTCTTATGTTTCTGTTCAAGACATGAGGAATAAAGATCAAGAACTACCTAACTTACATGAGGAAAGACTTCAAATTACTTCATGGGTAGTAAAGAGCATGGTCCATACAACATAGTGATCAACTAGCTTCAAAAGGTTCAAAATGGGACAGGCTGATTGGCGGATTATAATTTAAAGATATCAAAATTGTGTTTTTTTTTTTTTCAGTCTTTCATGTCTTGGAGCCTAGAGATTGTGATGCAACTGTTTTGACCATCAATGGGTTGTCCCATAGAACAAAACAGAAGTACCCTCAGCTAAAGTCGCCTCATACCCCCACTTACTTGCACATTGAAAGTTCATATAGGTCTGGACTCCTCTTATATCTATGAGCTATGAACCTCTTCAAATTGATCTGTATAGGATCACTAGAGCACCATACCATACACCAGCTACTAAATGTATCCTCACCACATTATTACAATCGATAATAAGAAACAAGACATGTTGAAATAGTATAAAAGTTATACTATGCTAGTCTTCTATCAACATACCTCATAGCACCAACATCGAGCGACATTCCGAATTGTATATCCACCGCCACCCACCAACAACAGTGGAACATTAAATGATCTCATATATCTGACACACTCTGCGTGGCCCTTTTCGGAAAGATTAAAACAGCCTAACCGATCCCCAGATAGGGAGTCAGCACCACACTGAAGGACCACAGCACCAGGCTGAAAGACTTCCATAACTTTTGACATGACAGGTTTAAATAGATATTGATAGCTCTCGTCATCAATACCATCATCTAAGGGAACATTAACTGAATAATATTTCCCTTTTCCATATCCGATGTCCTGTATGTCCCCTGTTCCAGGGAAATAATCTCCAAATTTGTGAAATGAGACCGTCATTACTCTGTCAGTTGTGTAAAAAGCTTCCTCCACACCATCTCCATGATGGATGTCGATATCAACATAAAGAACACGCTGCAGTTACAATAGAAATACATTAACAAATATAGGGGGCATAACAAAAGATAAAAATGATGTATATGATTGCACAGAATAAAGCAAGGAAATCTTTGCAAATATGTCCTAATTCTGTCTCTTATAAGTTATAAGAACAAACAATGATGCTTATCATTCAGATGCAACAATCAATATAGAATTTCTGTAAAGCCACTATCCTCCAAGAAGGTTAAATGAACATGCCTCAGGGTAAGCAGTCTTCTTTTGGCATTTTAAAGTTATTGTCACATATTTCTCTAGAAGCACTATCGTTACAAATAAAAAAAAAATCAGAAGCAGTTCTGAACACACACAACTAACTGTCCGTATTATTTTTAACACAATTTTTTGTTATTCAAATGGAAAAGATTGGATTCTCATTCTCGTACCTACTTTGGCTCGGAACTTGGTCAGTCTGTGTCCGATAGATAACCGGTCATAGAAACTTTTTCAAATCTTTTATGGAGCTTTCATATACTCCACAAACAACCCCATTCTTATGGGAGAAGGCCTGGATGATAACGGCAATTTCTGAATAGACTCAAGCTAGATTTTTGTCAAGACGCCCAAGATGCCATGTCAATCAAAGCATTCCAATCTGCAGTAAGGTCTAGATTGTTATAGCCATAAGTAATCTTTTCTCCATCAGTGAATATCAAAGCCTACTTTAGACCACCTCATGGATGGAGAGTACTTCACCACCTCATGGCATCTTGGGCGTCTTGCCAATTTCAGCAACCCTACATATTTGAAAATTGGTACAAACAATCTGTAGCACTATGTGTTTGAGGTCTTACGAGTTACTCATCCTTATTGTCTGACGAACAAAACGGATCCAAGTAGAGGAATTCATATTCGACGTTTTTGGTATCTTAAAAACATTGGGAAATGTAAATAGAAAGTGCCCCTCTTTTTATAGATTTGGTTCGTAAGAAATGTTTGAAAACCAATAAAAAAAAGTCCCTCCTATCAACTTTAATGGATAAATGCCAACCATCTAATCTTTCTACAAGGTCAAGTCCTCTCCAATATCCATTAAATTTCCGATATAACATGTCATATTACAAAATTTTGTTATGCATATAACCTCTTCCACTCAAGTATATCCAACATTAACTTTTGAGGCCTACAAAAGAATGCAACGTGGAGAGGAGTGCCAAGCGTCAAAGTGAGCATAAGAATGTGGAGCAGAAACTTATAATCCATGAGCACTAGCTAGTACCTTCAAGAGAGGTACGAGTAAGTGGATTTCCTGTCCTTGTAAAATATAGTTACACATAAAAGTAGGCCTAGCAGGAACTATATTTCGTCTCTTCCATATATGTTCAACAGCCTCAATCACTTGTCCCCAGAAAAATGGAGATCCACGAATTCCTCTGGTAATATGCTGTCAATATAAGTACTCTACGAGCAAGTTGGGATAAGAATGCCCCATTCCCGGACATGGAAAAAGTTTAGTACCCCAGGACAGAAATTTTGAAAATTCGGGTTTGTAAACATCCATGCTTGGATGCAATACCTGAATAGGAAGCTCGCCAGTGGTCAATTCTTTTACACATGTCTTACCTTTTACGATCTAGACATCAGCATAACGAAATACAAAAATGCAACAGAACAGTCATATCAGTTTAATTTTATGACCATATCATTTGAAGGTCATAATGCTTCATTAACTACGCCAAGTTTCAGACATCTCAAAACCTGAAGTTGTCTCTTTGCAACTATGCTACACAGCTCCATGTCCTATATCTAGCTTTTCAAAGATGAATTTATGTTAAAGTTCATTCCCTTTGTTACTATAACCTATTATTGTATTTCAAAATTCAATCTTATATCATATTGATTAGAAGACTTAGTATCCATTACAGCCTTCTAGGATCTACAAAAAAAGACCATAAGCCTCTACAATATTAGTTAATGCACAATCGTAGTTCCTCTTACACTTGGAGAGGATAACAAACCACTATTCCTATTTAAATGCAACGAGTATACCTATTTATATTATATTATTAGAGTTCAGAAGGTACATTACGGGTTACTATCCTAACGCAGACCATCTAAAGGAAATACTCATTAACTAATAAATATGCGGTCATGAATCTCTCAACTTAATGGTCCTATGAAGTACTAAAAAAGGTTTTCTAACTACGATGAAAACTTATGTAACTAGCACCCTCGTTGAAATGCAAGCAACAACAAGACCAACTGAAGAACAGCCTAATACAAGAAAGAAGGCTGATCATCTTAGAAGCAAACGAGTTTTCTAGAAGTTCTTATTTCTAGAGTATTGGCGGAGAGTTTAGGTCTTGCTTGAGTTTATATGATGAATAGCTAGTTTCTAAAACAGAAGAAACCAAATAATTTTATGTTTGAGATGATAAGAAATGTGTTCCAAAAGTGAAGATATCCCACTACTTGAACAGATATTCTGGGTCTTGCTTTATGGAACAGTTAAAAGAGGCAAACTAATTTTTGTTCTCCTACTTGTTGACCGATTCAATAGAGATGCATCAGTTCTTTATGTTAGTAAGAAACCTCTTGAATAATAAATGACAAATTTTACTTATTATTCTCCTGCATATTCAATAATCTAATCAGGACTTTGTAGAAAGAAGGAAATAAAGTAATAGAATAGTATGAATATTACTTGCCACAAACTCAAATAATAATTTTGTCAAAACTAAAACCAACATTTTTCTGAAACTATCAACTAACTATATATTCTTCTCGCTAGAAGAAATATAAGGAAATGTATTAATATGTTCACCAAAGAAAGAAAGTAATAAGAGCGCAAACAAGTAGCCACAAATCCTATCCAGATTGGACAGAGCAACAATAACTTGATATAGTAATACTAATGTCTATCAGAACAATAATGTTAAGTTTACTACCAAACATTTACAACCTACTCTACCTCCCTGCTAACATGGTCCCATCCGGCCCCACCTCTCCCCTCTCCCCTCCAATGGAGGCCGGACATGTGGCAAGTTGTAAAAGGATTGTAACCGTTTGGTTGTAGCACTACTCATATCAGAATATAACTGAATAAAGTAGTTCGTCAATGAATAATCTCTATATAATATATTTCGATAAAATCTTATATACGGAGAACAGTTATGATTTATTGATTCCTAGAACCTGCTGTTCTCAGAATTGTTGAGACAGAAACAACCTATACTAAATTTTGGCATCAACTCAACAAACATGCACATGCATCAATACTCAAAAGCAGAACATTTAAAGCTTGGAATGCAAAAGCAAAAGACCTAAGTAGTGATAAACAAATTGTGTTGATGATCAACAGGTACATTTACGAAAGTACCAAACCATGTCAACATCAAGCCTCTTCAGTAGCTCAATAATCCAGGATTAAAAGAATAATCATAACTTCAGAAAGAGACCAATGTACCGAAGAAAACCACTCCAAGCTCTATCCTAAAGGCTACAATCATTAACTTCTGTATATATTTGATAATTTCGAAAATCAAAATTTGGGGAACAGGTAGCATATATAAGCACACAACAACATGATAATAATTAAAAGGACTAATTTCCAATAAACTCTGTTCTAGTCTTCTCGACTAAGAAACACAGACACTCCAAAGATCCATGCAGTGTCAGTGTTGTGTCGTGTTGAACACGTATTGGACACACCAGACCCTCTAAAAGACACTAGGACACAAAAATAGGTGCAGAATACATGTTGTATCTGTGTCCGGATCGTGTCATATCCGTGTCTGTGAAACAAAGCTTCTGGACCAACGTACATTCTAAAAACTCATACAATCATGCTGTTAAACTAAAAACCAAGATTTTCCAGAAGTATTGGCAGAAAACTATATATTCTTCTCGACACAGGAAATAAAAGGAAAACATATTAATATGCTAAAGTAAGAGTGAAAACAAGCATCCAATATCCCATCCAGCTTGGCAGAGTAACCATAACTTGAGATAGTAATACCAATCCCAAACTTGAGTTTACAGAACTACTTAAAGATTCATCTGTTTTAGGGTTTCAGGCATCAGTACTATGTACCCAAGTACACAAAAAAATTACGTGTCGTGTCTGTGTCGCCGTTGCCGTCTCCTTAGCATGCCATGTCATAACTGTGTCGGTAATTCCAATATAGGTTCTAAGGCTACAATCATTATCTTCTTCTGCAGATATTATACAGTAATTCCAATATCAAAATTGGGTAACAAAGAGAGAATAAAAACACACAACAGCATGTTAATAACTCAAAACAAAAACTTATTTTAAGTGAATTCTGTGTCCCTGTTGGTCTTTTGGACCAACATAACACTCAAAAAATAGTTGCCGTGTCCGTGTCGGGCACAGCACATATTGGACACAACCATGGACACTCAAAAAATAAGAGGCTTGGAGAATCCAAAAATATGAACCGTGCCGTGTCAGATGCGGATCTGACACACCACGGACACTCAAATATGCCAAGATACACCAAAATAGGTTTTGTGTCGCTGTGTCGTGCCGTATCTATGAAACAAATGACACAAGACAACCCTGAACCCTCCAAAATATACACTAGGACACGCCAAAATCAGTGCCGTCTCCGTATCCCCGTCGAGTCCACGTGTCCGTCCGTGTCGTGTCGTATCTGTGCAACATAAGACACAACACAACCCTCCAAAATAGCATGTGCAGTCCTGTCGTGTCGTATCTGTGCAACATAGGACACAAGACAACCCTCCAAAATATACACTAGGACATGCCAAAATCGGTGCCGACTCCGTAACCCCTCGCTGAGTTCGCATGTCCGGCCGTGTCGTGTCGTATCTGTCCAACATAGGACACAACACAACCCTCCAAAATATACACAAGGACATGACAAAATCGGTGCCTATCCGAATACCCGTCGAGTACATGTCTCCTGCCATGTCGTGTCGTATCTGTGCAACATAGGACACAACACAACCCTCCAAAATATACCCTAGGACACACGCCAAAATCGGCTCCATCTCGAATCCATATGCAGTCCGCCGTGTCGTGTCGTATCTGTGAAACATAGGACACAACACAACCCTCCAAAATATAAACTAGGACACGCCAAAACCGGTGTCGTCTCCGTATCCCAGTCGAGTCCGCGTGTCCGGCCGTGTCGTATCTGTGCAACATAGGACACAACACAACCATCCAAAATATACACCAGGACCTGTCGAGTCCGCGTGTCATGTACGTGTCCATGCAACACTACCGATAACAAAACTAGATCAACAGAGATACACATTGGAAGGAAGGAAATGAAAGGAAAAGAAAAGAAAACACGACTTTTACTAGCAACCCGAAAGCGAAAACCCTAAAGAACAAGTCTTTTTCGCCGCCACCACAACAGCAGTTTAGTTCCGATCGAGAGATTTCCCGAAGAAACGACGTACGTACATTGTGCCGCTTGAGGAGCTCGAGTATCGCGAGGACGATGTCGTTGACGTAGCAGAAGCCGGAGGCCTCGCACCTCTTGGCGTGGTGCAGGCCCCCGGCCCAGTTGATGGCGATGTCGTAGCTCCCCCGGTTGAGCTTGCTGGCGGCGCCGATGGAGCCCCCCGCCGACGCCTGGCAGAAGGAGAAGAGCCCGTCGAAGACCGGACAGTCGTCGCAGACGTTGAAGCGCTTGAGGCTCCGCGCCATCTCGTGCTGCGTCTCCGGCGTGACGGAGCGGAGGAAGGAGACGTACTCGTCGGAGTGGAAGCGGCAGAGGTCGCGCTCGCGGGCCGGGTGCGGCCGGAACACCTGCATCCGGCCCAGGAGGCGGTAGTGCTGGAGCAGGGAGTGGGTCATGCGGATCCGGTGCGGCTTCATCGGGTGCCCCGACCCGTAGTAGTAGTTCCCGATCTCGGGTTCGTAGAAGTAGCACACCCGCCGCTTCGTGGACCCGTCGCCGGTGACCGCCTGCAGCGAGTTACCGCCGGTGTCCATATCTCTCCCTCTGTGTCTCTGTCTCTGTCTCTCTATTCTATTCTATTCTTTTCTTTTTTCTTTTTTCTTTTTTTCTTTTTCTGGAGGAGTTGTGTTTTGTGTTTCTATATGGAGGGTGACGGAATGACGGATTTAACCCCCTGGAATTTGACACGTGGCGGCAAGCGTAACTGAAAGGTCGTGGCGAGTGCTGAGCTGGCACGAGGGAAGGGATTAGGGTTAAGAATTAATTAGGGGGGATTGGATTAGAGCCTGATTTGGTTATGGGGGTTCATTGTATGTATAATGGATGCATGCATGTTTGAGCAATGATATCAAGTTCATTGTGCTAGGACTATATTAGCTTATTATTTGGATTTGAGCTTATCTTTAAAAAAAAAAAAAAAATGAAAACAGCAAGAAATTGCTTTGAGAAGTTTTGTAATTTAACTAAATATGATCGTAAAATCCGACTAGTTTAGACCCAAAAAAAATTGTCCATCCTGGTATAAAATTTAAATTATAAATATATTAGTTTAGACAAAAATTAATATAAAAAAAGATATGTTTATTTTTTCGATACAAAAGTTGTGATTAGAATAAAAATATATTTAAATATTATGATAAAGTAAATATACAAATGTTGGCCATTTATAAGATCTTACGTATTCAAAAAAAAAAAATGCTTATCTTACACCTTAGCTTTAACTATATTTTTTATTCTAATCATATCTTACACCTTACTTTCAACTATTGTTTAAAAAATATGTTTATCTTTTGCTACAAATGTGGTATATTTTGAATACCAACCTTAATCGAAATATTAATCTTATCTTGACGTATTTATATAAAATTATAATTTTAAACAATAGTTGGATATGCACCTAAAAAGTGAAATTTTAAAATATTTTATTTATTATAAAAGTGTATTCTCCTTACTAATTCCTTACCATTTTCTTATCTACAAATGTGATGCTCAAAAAATTCATACAATTTCATATATTAATTACACTAGTCAAATACAATATGTACCATTTTTTTTTTTGAACTAACACAATCTTTTACTATTATAAAGAGGCTTGATTTTGGCGGTCTAAGTCGTATGTGTATCCTCAAGTAACAAAAAAAAAAAAATTCTAAACTCTTTGTGACTACACCCTATGTAGTATGTAATACTTGACCAGTGACAAAAGGAGAATTCCAGCATTGAACAAAACATTAACCAACTCCAATTTTCAGATACTTTCCAAACCTATATAGTTCACATATATATATATAGATCTCCAGTGACTACTTTTACCACATTCATATGTCATATCAAAAGCATATACTTATTTCTGAGACCATGGCTTATAACAAACACCAAAAAATTAACTGGTAATTTGTATTCTTGTTATTGTTCTTCGTATTAGGGTCTGAAAAAGAACATAAAATGGGAACTGGTAATTTGTATTCTCGTCGTATTAGGGTTTGAAAAGAACATAAAATGGAATTGATAAGTCTTATGACCTTACCTGCTATTAAAGTGACAAGCAGAGCTACTTCACCTCTTCCTCGTAGAATGCCTTATCCATCATTTGGCTTTCTCCATAAGATGACTTTGCAAATATTGATCGATACAGAGGTACTTCTTCAATGCCGTATGAACCTGCAACAGTTACTTTATCATTGTGCATCCATAGAAGCTATTCAAACAAGAAATACAGAGGATGATGGGCTACTTTAGGTATAATCATTCCGAATAACGCTTGTATCCCTGTCTTATTGCAGTTGTGCAGAGCTAACCGATGCGATACCATATATAATTGTGTATTTTCTTTTTCTTTTTTCTTTTTTATCTAAGCATCCAACCCATGATTCAGTTAACTAACCAAAAATGCTATAATAATGAACAAAATTAAGAGGCTTTACCACCACAAATGTATACTGCAGATCAGAAGAAGAGCTGCATCAATGTAACTCCTCAACAACAAGATGCAATAGTACATAAAGTAACAAAGTCAGTAAATAACAACTAAACTGAAGAATACCTGAAACCATACACTAACTACGTGAAACGTGTGCAATAGAACATAAGTAAGCATGTAGTTTCAGGATTTATTCTAGGAAACTCTAGAACCTAGATATTTATAAGGTGGCTTCTAGAACATCTAGAAAGTTCACGAGTCTTCATGAAAGATATCGAGTCTTCTAGAGGATTCAACCGTCTTCTAGAATATTCATGAGTCTTCCAGAGTCTTTCACATCTTCTAGAAAGTTCCGGAAGCTTCCAGCATAACCCCGGTCCGTGAAGGGTTACGTAAATCCGTCTCGGTGGGGCGCAAACTTTTGTGCATAACATTCTTCCCTACCTGTTTCGTCGACGCCCTCGTTGACGGGTGCACCAAGTCTTCGAACGACGTCCACTCTCGTAGGCAGGGTCGATGCACATCGTCCCTTCTTTGTGCGTCTCGTGCGGTGCTTTCCAGACTTGTCGATCTTCTCCTCAAGATCGAAAGCAAACTTGTTCGCCGCACCAACTCTGGCCTCGGTCTGTGCCCTCCTCGGCACAGGATGAGTCTCATGCGGGCTGTCGAGTCGCCGATCCCCTTCATCTCGTGGCTGCACATGATTCTGCACACCTCGGCGCATGTGAATCCCATTGCAATCTTGTCGACTCGAATGTCCCCTACGAGCTTTGAGCAACTCCTTGCGCAAGTTACTCCACCTCGTCGCTTCTGCCTCCGCGGAGCTCGCGACGTGCTTCTCTGCACTCGTGCCCAACCCGGTAGCACGGTCCACCTCCCTCCGCGAAAGTGACACCTCGGGACGTCCTTTTGCAACACCTTTGGTCTCGCACGAAAGACCTTCCTCCTCGAAGCCTTCCTTCTTCTCGAGCACCGCTAGGAATGTCGTTCCCCTTTTGGTACCCTTCTTGAGTTGGATAGCGGAGATAGCTTTTTCCTTCGAAGGCTTGCCTCGTGCAACTTTTACTATGCACGATGAGCCGTCCTCCATAAAGCCAACAACTCCCAAATGTGGCACCGGAATCGCCTTAGCCGCGATAAGGAAATCCATGTCCAGTATCATCTTGAAGTCATCCAGCGATGTAACGGTAAAATTGGCAACACCCAACCAATTTCCCACCGCTAGACGTACCCTTTGGTAATCCCTTGCACAAGACGCGCCTCCGCATTGATCGCCTTCATCATGCTTGAATCTTCCTCCAAGGCTAGACCCAAGCGACGGATCTCCGTGTCCATGATGAAGTTGTGAGTAGTGCCCGTGTCAACTAATGCCCGTGTGCTCATGTCATTGATCTTCACGTCAACGAACATGAGCTCCTTGCTCGGAGTCTTCGACACAGCGAACTTGGCCTTGACGACGTTGAGTAAGCGTAACACTCCCATGTGTGCTCTCACTTTGCACACTTCGTCCTCCACCTTATTTCGGACGACATTCACACGCATGCTCCTCATCGGACAATTCCGAACAAAGTGATTCTCTCCACATATGAAGCACGAAACTACTCGCTCGGGTTAGGCCTTCTCGTGTTTCTTTCCCTCGGACGGACCCTCCTTATGAGAGCTCTCCCACTCTCCCCCACCATTCCCTTTGGTGGACTTTGGCTTGGCCTTGGCATCGTTGTCGTCCCACATGTACTCGACGAGCCGCTCGGTTGCTGCCACGGCGGTGTTCAAGTCTTGCACCCTCTGTCGCTGCAATTCTTTAGCCGTCCACGGTTTGAGTCCATCGAAAAAAAAGAACAAACGATCCTCTCTGCCCATGCTAGATATCGCGAGCATCAAGCGTGTGAACTCCGCAATGTACTCCTTGATCGCCCCGATATACTTGAGTTGTCGCAAGCTCCGCCTCGCTACAAACTCTACATTCTCCAGATAGAACTGAGACTTGATCTCCTTCTTGAGATTCTTCCAAGTCTCTATCGAGCACAAACCTTTCTCGGCTTTCGTGCACCTTCGATGCCACCACAATATTGCATCGTCGGTGAAGTAAAATGAAGCAATATCCACCTTTTTGGCGTCATCATTGATGTGCAACGCCTTGAAGTATCGCTCCACATTCCACAAGAAGTTCTCAACTTCTTTGGCATCATGCACCCCGTTTAAAGATTTTGGCTCGAGGATCTTCTGTCTCCTCGGTGCCTTCCTACTCGAAGGTCCACCGTTCGCAACGGCCTTCTCCAGAATGACAACTTTGATCTTGAGTTCTCCGTAACTCTCGATCACGGTCTTTAGCTCCTTGCAGCCTTGGACCTTCCTACGCGAAAGTCCTCAATCTCCGTACGATGTCCCTTGAGCTCCTCCTCAAGTGCGGATCGAATCTATTGGAATTGCTTCTGAAAGATTGCCATGGACGAAGCGACGTCACTCTCCAACCCATAGTAGAACTCCCCTAGCCTCGGTTGTTTTGCTCCATGGAGCTCATGCACATCTCCATGTCCCTCGAATCCGTCTCCAAGGTTCCAACACGCTTGGCAAGATCGGCAAGGCTACGCTCCACCGTAGTCTCCTTGCTCTTTCCTCTCTTGTAGATCTTGGCGTGCCCCTCCTTAGGCATCGCGGGTCCCTTCTGGACGATCTCGGATGTCGACATGGAACCAACCGACCTTCGTTCTGATACCATTTGTCACGGATTTAGTATTTTAGGCTACACTTCGACCCGTGCGGCGCACAAGCTTCCTACTCGAAGACCCGTGTCAGCCTTTTCGAACCCGCTTAGCTAGATCGCTAAGGCGTAAATGAGAACAATGTGGAGCAAAATAGAGAAATTGAAAGTATGAAAACTTTACTTTACTAGAGAGAGATTATAACTTTGTATGGTGAGTAACAAATGAGACCTCCTACTTGTTTATAGTGTCCATAGGACTTAGAAGAAACTTCTGAAAATAAAATATTCTAGGAATTATTCTAGAAAACTCTACAACCTAGATATTTATAAGGAGGCTTCTAGAACATTTAGAAAGTTCACGAGTCTTCATGAAAGATCCCGAGTCTTCTAGAAGATTCCACCATCTTCTAGAATATTCCCGAGTCTTGCAGAGGATTCCATTATTTTCTAGAAAGTTCCGGAAGCTTCTAGCATAACTCCCGTCCGTGAAGGATTACGCAAATTCGTCTCAGTAGGGCGCAAACTTTTGCGCGATACAATGGTTTCTCACCTTATTTATGCTGATGATCTACTTGTGTTTGTGGAGCCATCCAACAGATCCCTTGACACGCTCAAGGGGATATTCGATACTTTGAAGAATTGGTCGGGTTTGCAACTGAACAGAAACAAGAGCCAGATGTTCGTGAATCGTACTTCTGGGAACATGGAGGGTTGGTTGGCCAAGATGGACATTGCAGAAGGGATGCTTCATGTTAAATACCTGGCTCTTCCCATGTCGATCAATTATGCCGCTAATGCGTGCAAGGTCTTCTCAAATGCACACAATCGAGATTAGAGTGGATGGCAGAAACAAACTTTGTCCTTTGGGGAAGGATTGAGCTTATCAGAGCAGTCATTTCGGCGGTTGCTTTATACTGATTGCAGGTCATTATGCTTCCCAAGAGCACGATCAAGAAGATCGAAAGTTTGTGTGCTGACTTCCTGCGGGAAGGAGGCATTCACGCTATTTGTTGGGAGGAATTGTGTAGGCCTAATTAAGAAGGAGGGAGGAGTTGAACTGCAATCCTTGTCCCTCCTCAGAGAAATGACATACCTCAAACTGTTTTAGAGATTCATAACAGAAAAGTCTCTGTGGGCTAACTGGGTTGAGGGCAGTTACTTCCCGAAAGGGGACATGTGGTCGACTAGTAGCAACAACAACTTCTCGATCACGGTTAAAACATTTTTGGCGACGAGACTCAGAGCTAAGGTAAAGCTGACTAGGGTGATATGCTCAAAGACCCAAACCAGCATATGGCGCATGACCCTTGGATCAAGCACTTTAGCTTGTTTGAAAGCGAGGACTGACATGTTTATGAGCCGATGGATTCTACCGACAAGGTGAGTAGCCTTATCCATGAAGGGGAGTGGAATATGCATGGCCATTTGATTGAGGCTGCTCATATGGAAGACATACGTGTAGTGGAGATTGATCGACATGTGATGGGAGATTACTGGGTTTGGGATGATATGGAGAGCGTCACCTTCAAGTTCAGTACGGCTTTGAACCAAATCATGGCCTATCACGAGGAAGTTGTGGATCGTTAAGGCAACTATAGAGAAGGGTAAATAGAGTGCAGTGGAAAATTATCCCCCAAAAAATTATAAAGCACAGTACCAACTATATAAAGTAATAAGCAGTGGAAAATGCGACCATTGTTGTGTCATGCACATGTTGGATACCCCACAAACACATATTTGACACTACTATGACACTCCAAAATACACTAGGATACCAAAATTGGTGTCATGTCTGTATTTTCATGCCCTTACCGTGTATCCGTGTCAGTACAACATAGCTGTTGGATTTGACCGACTATATCGTTTGTTAGCTGTTGGATTTGATCGACTATATCGTTTGGAAACTGAAAAATCTCTTAAGATCAAAAGAAGAGATGTCCTTAATTTATGGTCATGCCCGATGAGGACTATGTCACGTGCACTTCCAATATATATGTGTGTGTGTGTGTGCGCACGCGCACGCCTACCGCCTCAATCTTTACACCCTTTGCGCTGCGGTGCGACTTGCACCTTTAATAACTATAGGTTAATTACAAGGACATGGCCCTTAATAAAGCTAGATGGAAGAAAATAATTCAAATAGAAGACCCCAAAAAAATTGTGACCAACGATTCACTGTAGTTTTCTGAGAAAAATTGAGTTGGCAATGTCTCTTCTCTCTTCAGCAGGTAGCAATTTTATCCTGCACATATTACTGACAAATGCTGGAGATGGTAGTGAACAGGTTTGAGTCATGGAAACAACCTCTCCATATATATGTGGGTAAGGCTAGGTACATCTTGACCATCCCCAGACCTTGCACAGCGAGGGCCTCGTGGCACAGGTAGCCCTTTACACACACACAACTGCCGACTGGCTTGCCCCTGGGCAAGGCATGGAGAAGGGGCGAGAGAGATTTACACATGTGATTTGCTTGATTAGTTAGAAATATTAAAAAAAAAATAGTTGTGATAGTCTATGCATATTAACTGGTGATGAGGTTATTTCCATCCCAAGATAAAAATTATGTTATGTACAAGTGGAGGCTATCCAAGAAACTCGAGATCTGGAGTAGGCAATGAAAATGGAACTCGGATGGGATTTCATCAATGCTTTAGTTGTAATGGTGAAATGTTGATCTTGTGCACACATGCGATTCATGTGGATATTTCGTACTATCCACATGTGATCATCCCTAATCAGCAGGAAGAATGAGTCGTCATGGCTGAAAAAAGATGGAAGAGGTGTCCACTCATGAATTTATTTTGGAATGTAGTTTTTTCTTTCCCGGCTGGATAACTTTTAAATGACCAGAGATTAACGCAAATAGTTTAAGGAAGAGCACATCATAACATCATAGTGTATGAAAGTTGGTAAGTGGTAAGACATGGGATTACGGCTGACACACACACACTCACACTCATGAATGAGTCGTCATGTGATCTTCTAATAACTTGCCATACTTACGGGCGAGATGGTGGGGGTGGCGACTAGGATTAGGGTTTGAGAGTGAGAGAGAGAGAGAGAGAGAGGGGGGGGGGGGGGGGGGGGGGGGGGGTTAGGAGAGAAGGCGGCTAGAGTTTTGCCTCTGATACCATGAAGAAAATAATAAAACCCCTTAATATCTCAAGAGAGGGTTTGAACTCATATATATAGCAATAGGCATATTACATATAGGTCCACACTTATTGAGATATTACGTAATAATATATACTAATACTTAACACATCTGAACTGACATTGTGTTCTAAATCTAATAGTGAGCCAAATTGAGAAATCGATGACCCAGTCCACAAAGCCAGTTTTGGTAGATTTTGTAAATCTTTCCATATTCTTTAGGGAGTATTTTAGATCAGTTTTAAAAATCAATATTTGACTAGGACTTGTTATATGTTTTCTTTCTATATTTATGTTTATAGGATTAGGTTTTTTAAATTTCTCCCTTGACCTTCAAGTCTTATAGGACTATATAAAGGTACTAATGCACACTGTTTTTAATCTTTAGGTACTTTAAAAGAACTTCCTCAAAGAGTTCTCTCTTTGATAATGGTGGAAAGGCTTGTGGATTGAAGCCACCCCTTTATCTGGAATATTTGTAGGCTCGGACACGCTCGTGGATTTATGGGCAACCTAGGGTGTCGTTTCGGTGGGCTTTAGTTACGACATCGTTTTGGTGTGCCACCATTGGCCAAATCCTCTTACACAAATGTAGGGGAACCCTCCCTACATCACTTATCTCCCTGTTCTTAGGGAAATTGATGGGCCCATGAGCTTTGTGATAAATTTTAAAATGAATTAGTATGGAAAGGTTGTTCTGTGGCGATTGAGGAAGGCACTACTCTTTAAGGATTTACTTATAAGTCCTTTTTTTAGCACTAGTTCCTTAATTCAGATCGTGTACATTTACATTCCGTAAACACTAAATTCTGAAAACACAAACTTGGCTGATGATAATAACCCTAAAATATTTTCAGTTTGAAGATAAATGGGTCTTAAATATCCTAAAAAGATGTCATACTTGTTGAAGTGTCTGACATCTGGTCATTGTTTTTTACTAAATGTATCAAATATTTTCTATTTTTATTATTGTTTCATTATTTATTGGCAAATTCTGATACTCATGCTTGGACACCCCGCCAATATTGCTGTTACATATACTCATAAGGATGGTCTGAATGATACCATAAAGGAGTCATTATTTCTTCTGTTAGTACACTGCTACATGATACATTTTTTACACCTCCTCATTCCCATACTCGCTTCTATTAAAGCTTGTGTATATACAATTGATTACAATAAAAAGAGTACACTGCATCATTAAACTATATTTAGTGGTAGCTAGCTACATGCACAACATTATCGGCCATCAATGTTGTGTAAAAGTGAAGAAATAATAAGTTTCTCCTAACTAAATTTGTAACTCTCCCAACAAATACCATTATGTTACACACATCTGTAAAATAATAATAATAATAAAATTTACCAAGACGAAGATTTGATTATTCTTGCTGTATTATTGCACTGTGTGTGCTACCATTCAAAAACCGTGGTCCAGGCGATCCATCCATCTGGACCGGACTACTCGAATAAAAAACTGGCACGGACCCAACCAAGACTTAACCTGACATATTTCTCCTAAACTTCTACAATAGATTTCCAACATGAAGCAATACTCGATTTAAGTTGGCAACATTTAACTGGAAGAAAACATGAGTAAGGTGCCCTGTACGTACCAACGACAAATAGCAAAGTTCGATGAAACCACAAAAACCACAACT